>VTFQ01000018.1:29313787-29393787 GCA_036281575.1 Ancherythroculter nigrocauda
ATGACCTTCTCCAAATCTTGAAAAGACAAGAATGATTTAAGTTTAGAAATAATCCGTAATTGATAAAGACTATTCTTAACAACCAAATTTATTTGCTTGGTTAAGCATAATTCAGAGTCTAAGATGACACCAAGGTTCCAACAAGGTTCCATGTCCTTAGTCTGCTCGTCTTCAGCAAACTGTTTGCGGGCTTTCTTGTCCATCATCTTTAGAAGAGGCTTCCTTCTGACAGGCTGACCCCCCACCCCTTCAACCTCTGGAGCAATGCTGGCAGCACTCACACATCTATTTCCCAAACACAACCTCTGGATATGACGCTGAGCATGTGCACTCAACTTCTTTGGTCGACCATGGCGAGGCCTGTTTTGGGAACCTGTCCTGTTAAACCTCTGTATGGTCTTGGCCACCGTGCTGCAGCTCAGTTTCAGGGTCTTGGCAATCTTCTTATAGCCTATGCCATCTTTATGTAGAGAACCTATTCTTTTTTTTTTTCAGATCCTCAAAGAGTTCTTTGCCATGAGGCGCTATGTTGAACTTACAGTGACCAGTATGAAAGAGTGAGAGCGATAACACCAAATTCAGCACACCTGCTCCCCATTCACACCTGAGACTTTGTAACACCAACGACTCGCATGACACCGGGGAGAGAAAATGGCTAACTGAGCCCAATTTGGACATCTTCACTTAGGGGTGTACTCACTTTTGGCCAGTGGTTTAGACATTAATTGATGTGTGTTGAGTTATTTTGAGGGGACAGCAAATTTACACTGTTATACAAGCTGTACACTCACTACTTTACATTGTAGCAAAGTGTCATTTCTTCAGTGTTGTCACATGAAAAGATATAAAATATTTACAAAAATGTGAGGGGTGTACTCACTTCTGCGAGATAGTGTATATTATATATATATATATATATATATATATATATATATATATATATATATACACACATACAAAGTTCTGTCATGAAACTCTAGACGTGCAGGCTAATAGGTCCTTAACTCAACCTGCTCGTAATTACGTCATTATCCATAGGACACAGATGATTGGTTCCTGCTGTATCAGTAGCCAATGAGCTCACATGCTCATTCTTCAAATACATGAGTATCAGTGTAGCGTGCTTTCAGAAATCATCTGAAATTCAACATCTAAGATAAGTACATGGGTTTTTATGCTATATCACTATGCTCTAACAATTCCTATGTCACGTCAACAGTCCTGTTTTAATGCTTAGAGTGAATTACTAAGCATATTAGCAGCTAGCGAATATGCATTGTTGTATAAGGATACAGAGACATGCTTGCTTAACTCTTTAAGTGGAAACCGGCTTCGCTTTTGTATCGCATTTCTAATGGAGCTACAGCATGTATTTTTTGTACAGCAGCAGCAGCATGGATAACATTCAGATAGTGATGTAGCGAATATCAACAACAACAGAACGCAGCAGACGTTGTGGTTAAAACACTGTGTAGGCCCACCTGTTGCTAATTTGAGTGAGATGAGTTTTGTGTCGGCTAATGAGTTATCATGCAATGTGAATATAATCACGAATTAAAACACAACAATGTTTTCACCTTATTTACATATTAAGTATGCAGCAGCTGTATTCGGAATTATATTGGGCATATACTAGGCTTTTTCATAACTACAGGATGAACAGAGATTTATGCCAATGTCGGATATGTTATCATCATCTTATTAACATATTTCACGTATTTATCATTTTAACTTGTCTAGAGTGTGCCAAGGCAGTTTCCATGTATTCTCAAATGAAAGCAAGAGCACCTCAGTTGCTACTTTAATACAGGGACGTGCACAGACATTTTGGGGGGCAGGGGCTTAAGTGGAAAAAAGGGCACTTAATTGCCCTCTAATTTAAAAAAAATAATAAACAAAACATTAAATATATTAACACTTTTTACTTCCTTACCAATTTATTTTAATTCCCCCCACACTCACGCAATTGTTTCATACTCCACAGATTTCTACAAATAATCAGTTCACACAGAGACCATTGTCTTCTTTAATATTCACTAGGTTTCTCACAAGAGCAGGCAATAGCAAAGGAAACTATGCCACAATGTCTGTGTTTTCTACAATACTATTTTCAAGTAGCTATATATATTTAGAATAAATGACTGGACCAAGGAGAGGGACATAGTTTCACTAATAATTTGTTTATTTTGCACAAATCAATAAATCGTTTGTATTCTTTTGGTGTTATTTTGGTCTATTTTTACTTCCATGTCATCTTTTACTCTAATGGAAAGAGAACTTCCAAAATACACTTTTAGATGTAGTTTGTTTTAAGCCTACTACCCTCTGTCTGTTTGCATCTGTAGATTTCTTCTCAATTAACCAAAACAAGCTATTCTGCATATTTAAACACATCAAGAGTGTTTTCCCCTGAAATATTCAAGTACATAAAATATATTATAGCAAATGCCTGCAGAGGGCGCCAAATGCCTGGTGATTGTTGTTGTTACACAGCATGATCAAATCCTTGTTTTTGGCCAGCCAGCATAAAAAAAATATAATATTAGTTAAGTAATAATAATATACAGCCATTGTAATTTTTTCAAAAAGAATATGTGGACATCAAAACATGCACATTCAGAGTAAGGGTTTAAACTTTTGATGTATTCTCCTGTGTAAGCATAGAATTAAGAATTATGCAATGCTGTATTATGATTTTTAAATCGTTTTAATAAATCGTGCATCCTTAGAAAACCTGTAATAATGCGGTTCATGGATTTGTGTCCGTGGAATGCTCCTCTTCCGGTATTGACAGCCCTACAGATATCTTTACCATGGTTCAAAACGCAATGCAGAGCACAAATAATTGAAATTATAATATAACAAATTGCATTAGTATCAAATCAGGCAGATGCTTTGCTGGTGGTCAAATTATTAACACACCGTTAAACGTATAAATAATCTCACCCTTAAATAGCCAAAAATTTCACGTTTGTGAACATACATAGGCTACCTGAAAAAGATGCACGGGATTCATCTAGTGAATCTATTCATCTAAATCTTCTTTTAACTTCTCATCGCCAGACAGCTGTTGTCTTTTCCCAGGCATAGTTGTCACAAGTTGTCAGCCAGCAGCAAACACGAGGTAGGGCGGGGAGCGTGAGCATGCGGAAATGAATGCCGTGTCGCAGAGGGAGGGCATCTGAACTCGACAAAGCTGACCTGATTTATAGTAATTTTTTAATTCTGTAAATATATATGTTTGACAGGGAAGCTGTGCGCAAACAGGAATATATATTCATTAATTAAAAAAAAAAAAAACACCCCAGAAAAAAGGGCACTTTCTCTCGAGGAAGAAAAAGGGCAAGTGCTCAAGCACCCTTTTTATGTCTATGTGTGCACGTGCCTGCTTAAAAATATCATTTTGGCAAATGCTCCACCGGTATCCGTGTTTGCAATCAATAACATTAGGTGTTTTCTATGTGCGGTGTGTTTTGCAGCAGTGGGCAGTGTGGCTGATTCATGGACACACGTTTGTTGATCCTGAGCGGTGGCCATGTTTATTATCTGTCAGAAATCACACTCTGCTTAAAACACCGAGCTATAGTGTAAATAGGAGACTCTTTGGAGCGTGGGCAGCTCATTGATGTAGCGGCATTTCTAAGTTCGCTACTGAGATGAGTGAACGGCGCTCTAGACTCATGGCCATACGTTTTCACTAATAAGTGTTTATGTTGTGAGGACCGACAGTTGGTTGTACGCTGTGGAACTTAGGAAGTGATATTATGGGATTCACTGTTAGATTGACATAACATTGCATGGGACAAAGATATAATATGCCATAGTAATGCATTAGCATGCAACTCCGACAATAGATATATAGAAATATTGATTCAAAGTATTTTGAGTTTCTATTCAAATATCATTCAGTTAATGACTCATAAATCTAAATGTTCCACAGTACATTGCTATTCTTATGGTGGAGACGTTGCTTACACAGCATCTGTATTATATTTGGATACTCCAAATATACATACTCCAAATTTGACATTTGACTTGACATTTCATATTCAACAGTGCTTTGATCTGCCTGCATTGACACCATTTTCTTTAAGAGCTTCTGTGCAGCCAAAATTATATACCAGTTATCACTGTAAAACTGCTTTGACACAATCTGCATTGTAAAAAGCGCTATATAAATAAAGATGACTTGACTTCACCTGACTTGACTAAAGCACTCTGACTAAATTCTGGGAAATTTCCAGATTCTGGAACCAGGCTGGGCATTGTCTAAACATAAACCTATTCTTTTAATCTATGAAACATCACCCTTCTAGACAAATAAGGCATAGTTGTTCACAGTATTGCATTTGACGTAGGAGAAATATACAAGCATACAGCAGCAGCAATACAAATTAAGTTATACAGCAGCAAGCCATTTACATTAGATTACTGTGACTATGCATGGTGTACATGAGAAAACGTATTGCCATTTAACCGGGGCTCACCTTATTTGCTCAACTTTCCAACAACACTTTTTCGAGGCTGATGTTTTCATTTACATATGTGTGTTTCTGGCTGGGTCAGCTAACGTATGTTAGAGTCGTGTCAGATTTTTCTGGTTAAAATTGTGATTTGTGATTTAAAATGTGATTTTATATAACAAATGAAAAAAAATAAAAAATAAACAATACCAGGCTTGTTTTGCTTGTTTGTAGGGCTATACAAAATTTTGTGCTAATATATTATTTTTGACTAATTATTTTTATTATTATTATTATTATTATTGCTAAAAAATATTAAACGAAATAAGAAATATTACTGTTGTAATAACTTTCATTATTAAAGTATTTAGCATTAGTATTTAATAATAAATCAACTATAATAATAATAATTGGAAAATAATATTTAAAACTTGTATGACAAAATGTGGGGTTACCTGTTAACAATGCAAGCAGTATGTCTATAAATCATTAGCAAGGTCTAAGGATTTATTATCAAATATTATATTATTATGATAAAAATCTGTCTCAATAATTTATTTATTTTTGTCAGGAGGTATGCAAAACCAAAAATTGAGTCCATGTATTTAATATGAACTACATGCCTCTTATGCATCCACTGTGGAAAAAGAAAAAAACTGTACACTTATGTACGCTAGAGAAAAACATATTGATTACATGTCCCCCTCAAAGTTTTTTAGAGAGAGGAATTATTTTTCCTATTTTTACCCTGAATAGGATTAGCAACAATACTGTTTCTTACTGGACGCCGGAGGGTGCCCCTGAGCAGATGCTCCAAATATATGCAATATAACAAACGCTGTTCCAGGAAATCCCCAATGGACATCATGCTATCGCTGTGACTGAATAAAAAGAAGGTAGAAACGCTTTGATTGATTAAACGTGAATAAAATAAACAGACGACTACAACAATACATGGTTTATGTTTTCTTCAAGCCTTCTCGGGTATTTCCGTAATAATAAAGTATATTTATAATCCAATGCTAATCAAAATGCTATTTCAAACACTCAACTGACGTTATGAAGTGAGTTTGGAGTAAAAACACATTAAATGTAATCTTTTGTTAGAAAAGAAGTTCATAAAGGCTTCTCATGTTTTGAAAGTTTGTATTTTTGACGTGTTGCTTTTTCTAATGCAGTGCTCTCAGATGGAGCATCATTTACTACTGATCACAGAGCAGCTCTTTACTTCGCTGTGTACATATTTATATAATTAAAAATCGCAGCCTTTGCAATGTCATAATCGCACTAAGCCAAATCGTGATTTTGATTTGAATACGATTAAACGTGCAGCCCTAGAGTTGTACTCATTTTTCTGTTGTCCAAATGACCTCCACTTTTACAATGGAAGCATAGAGGGTTTGACAATGATGATTATCAAATGATGCTAAATAATTATACTATTTATTTGCTCAGGTGGTTGTGGGAGGTTTCTTTTCTCATCTCTAATATCCTGCAACGTGTTACCATTTTTAACCCTCTGGAGTCTGAGGCTGATTTGGGGCCTGGAGAAGTTTTGACATGCCCTGACAGTTGTGCTTTTTTCAGTTGTTCATAAACATTTAATGACACAAGTGTCATTACACTGTATTCAGCACAAGCTAGGCTACCATAATATGTGAGGAAAATGTATGTACATGTTTGTGTTTTTGAAGGAATAATGTTTATGCCTGGTTATTGAAAAAACAAAAAACTTAAGTCACTGAAATAAGGCCAAAAAAATAATATCATATATGTGTTCACAAGACTTCTGGGTATTAGAGATTGTAGACTAGAGTTTTTGCTTCAAAATTATTTAAAAATTATCCTGCCTACTCCTTCATAAAAAACAATAGAGAGATTTAAATTTTGTAAGACACTTTTTGTCAAGAGAAACAGTATGCATGGAGGCATGAATCATGAATAATGGGTGATTTATACCTCAAGCTCATCATGGTGTATATCAAACATACAGAAAAAAACAGCAATATTGTGAAATATTACTACAATTTAAAATAATGGTATTCTATTATATTCTTTAAAAAATAATGTATTTCTATGATGCAAAGTTTGTGAACAATTATGTTACCTCTATGGCATTTCATATAGGCTTCTAGCTTAAAAGCATGCACATTTGGAGAAATATTGATGGATTCTCATATGTTTATGTCAATTTCTATGCAGAGGAGTAATATTTATTCAATATTTATTGTCATCACTGTGAGCGCTGGATACTGTGTTTTCAATTCATACTTGCAGCTGGAGGGCGCTCTGTGCACCTTTAGTCCACAAATTAATCTAAAGAAGAACAGGTCGTGTGACAATCCAGGAACTAACTGAACTAACAGAGGCTTCCAGAGATCGTTAACTATGGCTATGCAAAACACTTTTGAAGATAATAAATACATGATGGAGACGATGTATGCATGTATTGCTCAGAATTTGCGTCTGAATACCACTCCCTCTGTGGGCGTAGCCACATTAGCGGATAATGAGCTGAATCACGGGCGTCTGACATGTGTCTATTTTCATACAGATTACATAAACAGAGAATATTTGTTTTCGATTTGACTTACACGATTTAAAACCTGACATTTCAGTACATTAACTGTAACCTGACAGTACATTAACTACAATACAGTATTATGATATAAAATGCTATATGAATGCATTGATGTACCATTACGAAACTCAGGATGTGCCATCGGCACCATGCTCTGAAGGTACACAATAGGTTTTGAGATAGCGCCTCCTTGTGGTAAAATGTTATAATGAAATTTTTTTTTTAAAAATGCTAATAGCTTTATATAAATTTGGCCTATTGTAATGAGAGTCTTATTAGATTCCGTGGGTCATGGCTGTGAACACTGATGCCAATTTTTTAAAATCACACTTTTTCAATGTTCTCCTATACCATTGGTCCAATTTTCACCAAAATCGAATTGTATCATCTTCAGACCATGCCAGCAAAAATGTATGGATTTCATGTTGATAGACAAAACCATTTTTTTCAGCAACGAATTAGAGGAATGATGCCAAAATGATTGTGAAGTCTGTATCTCTGCAATGCTTTGACATTGACATCAAAAAAATTCATAAACCAGTAAATCTTTACTATTGACAGTATATATTATTTTTCAGCTCTTTTGCCTAAAATGATCTTAATAGGTCTTTAATTGCTCACTGCTGCAGTTGGTCTGATGCTCACAGCCATGTTGGCTGGCTTATTGTGCTGCTTTTGTGCGTGTGACAGGAGCTGACGCTAGTGAGCATCCAATAAAGCCTTGCCACTTTTCACTTTTCACAGTACTGTTCCAACATGCTTTGAAGTGAAAATTTGTGTTTACTGATTTGAAGCTAACTGAGGTGAAATTGCAGACTATGTTTTTCTAGTGTTTATATTATATTAGTAATCATAGTAATCACTATGTTAGTTTGTAGTTATCTTAAACAAATAACCGCTCCCGCTCAGGTACTGCAAGTGTGGATGGCCAAAGCCAAATACTCAAGTTATGGTGGCCTTTATCATGATATCAAAAAGAATTATTGAATGCATATTAATATGCTAATGTTCTGTAACGGTGCATTCGGTCATTGATTTAATGATTTACACAACTGTTAAATAATACATATTTAGGTGCCTTTATTCAGCTTGAATAAAATATGTTTGGCTTATAGGTGTGATGCTTATCTTTTTTGGAATACTTGATTGTTTCTCTGAATATTTTAATGTGGGTTTACTTGCATAAGCCACTTTTCATGAGAAGTCATGCTCTGTAATTTTGTGCTGTAAAAGAAAAGTTTAAACTTTTGTTTCAAGTTTAAAGTTGCGTTTACTGATACATGCATGAAAAATAAAATATTTCATCAGAAAAAAACCCTATATTCTGTGTGTAGATTAACAAGTGTTCACTTTACATTAAGGTTCACTTTCACAGAATATTAATGTTTATAACTCATGAATAAATGGTTTACATGTATTCACTTTACATTAAGGTTCACTTTCACAGGTTATTAATGTTTATAACTCATGAATAAATGGTTTACATGTATTCACTTTACATTAAGGTTCACTTTCACAGGTTATTAATGTTTATAACTCAGGAATAAATGGTTCACAAGTGTCCACCCTACATTAAGGTTCACAGTGAATTAATTTCATTATTAATATCTCATCAAGTTATGGTTATTATCTTATATTTTATTTTCAAAATAAAGTTGGAATTTCATCTTAAACAAGAAATCAGTTTTTTATACACTGCTGTGGATAGGCATCATGACCTTTTTGGAGAGTATCGTGGGCAAGACAGAATGATCTGGTGAGCAACATAGTAAGAAAAGTGGTAGTCATGAGATATTAATAAGAAAACCACAAATACAACACCCTTCAGTCTAATAGTCAATTTTTGAGTTTTGAGTTAAATAAGTGTTAATAAATACATTTATTAAGCATTTATAACATGTGAGTTAAAAATGGCTCACTATTTGGCAGGTATTGCGTTAAAGTCGCCCTTTTTATTCATGCAGTTATAACTGCATTATTAATGATTTATAATGCATTTGTAAATGACTTATTACTCATTAACAAACACCTTTATAAACCCTTTCCAAAGGGAACCTTAATGTAAAGTGTTACTGTTATTTTTTCTCTGTTCATGTTTTTGTCATATTTTTATTTGTCAACATTAATTTTCGTAACACTCTAAAAATATTTTCGTTATCTCCATGATGGACACGCCCCGCCCCCGGTTACTCGTTTTTGAGGCCGATCAATTTTTTTTTTAATTTGAAAAAAAGAAAGAAATGTAAGAGCACTGTGGCCTGTTGCATGAAGCTAGTTGAACAAACTCTTGAGTTTCAGAGTAGGTTTGGAGTTGACAAATCCTGATAAATCCATCCTTGTTTAGATCAGGATCAGCTGTTGCACAATGCTCAGTATAAACTTTCTCTGTCAACAAGGTTTAATCCAGAGTTTGCAAAGTGTGTGCACCTGAAAGTGTGACAAGTGTGGCAAACAGCCAATCACACGGAACAAGGAGAACGTCAGTTTGATTCATTTCTCGTAAGAGAGCCTTAGAACCGTTCGGCCTGACGGTGGAAAAACAGCTTAAAGGATTAGTTCACTTTTAAATAAACTTTTGCTGATAATTTACTCACCCCCATATCATCCAAAATGTCCATGTCTTTCTTTCTTCAGTCGAAAAAAAATTAAGGTTTTTGATGAAAACATTCCAGGATTTTTCTCCATATAATGGACTTCAATGGGCACCAAACGGTTCAAGGTCTAAATGACAGTTTCAGTGCAGCTTCAAAGGGCTTTCTGCGATGCGCGTTCGTGACGTCACGTAATACACAATTACGTTGAAAAGGTCACACTTGATGTTGGCGGAAGTACCGACTCAAGTCAAATGCCGTTTACAAAAAAAGGTAAAACAACAATGTCGAATGATTTTGAACTTTGAGGAGAAAATGAGTTTTTCGCCCTGCCCTACCTTTTTGGGAGGAGGAGGAGGAGGAGGAAGGGTCTAGCTAGCCTCTGTTTTGTTTGACAACATTTCGAACGTCAACAGGAAGTTACTCCACCCAGGATCACTTAGAGCACCTTTAATGTACATACTGACTTCACCCTGTGCTGCAAGATACATTAGTTTTACATTTTTAGTTTAACAGCTTGAATAAAGTCTAAAAATGTATAATAAATATAGCCTTTGCTTTCCTTTTGCTTTGTTGTGCCATTTTTCCTTGTAAGTTACACTAACCTCAGTGCGAAATATTAAAGTATGGGCATATGTAACGTTTCCCTGTTGATGTAAAACACTCCCATTGTGCAGCTCTTCTATGAGGAGTCGAGTCAAAATTGAGCTCATGCGTATATAATGTGCGCGGTCGGTGTGTGCTGTTACAGTACAGAAGGGACTGAGGCAGATGTAAAACAAACAGGTGAGTTTATTGATGTCAGCAGAGTTATAACAGCAGTGCAGGTGATGAAAGGTAAATAATGGAGATGATGTCTTGCTGATGATTGCAGGAATGGAGAGAGTGGATCGCGCTGGAGACTTGGAACACAGGAGACTGAAGATTTGGAATACAGGAGACTGGAGACACTCACACACACGAGGAGGAACACAGGAGGGAGACTGGAAACGTCGGAGACAGGTAAGTAGTTCGTCTGGAGTCCTTGAGGTAAGCATACAGGTAAGTAGCAAACAATGAGACCGGACAGTGAGTGTGTGTGAGTGTTGGCTTTTTGAAGTGCTGGTGATTGCGGTGATGATGACGTGCAGGTGGCGGTGATTAGTATTCGGGAGATGGAGTGCGTTGGGATTGAGTGAGGGTGGAGCCTGGCTTGTCTGTTACAGTACCCCCCTCCCACGGTCCGCTCCTGAGGGCAGAGGACCCCGGCGTCGCGGTGGTCGTCCTCTTCCTCGAGGGGCGGGTCTGTCGGGGTGGCTGGCGTGGAATGTCTCTAGAAGGTTGGGGTCGAGGATGTCGTTTCTAGGAACCCACGAGCGTTCTTCGGGGCCGTAGCCTTCCCAGTCCACTAAATATTCGAGAAGACCACCACGGCGCCGGGAGTCCAAGATCTCATGTACTGCATAGGCGGCTCCATCGTCCAGGATGAGTGGGAGGGGAGGGGAAGCGGCTGCCACGTCAGGCTCTGTGGAGGGAGACACAGAGGGATGGTGAGGTTTCAACAGTGACACATGAAATGTAGGGTGAATCTTATACTGTGGGGGAAGCTGGAGTTGGAAAGTGACCGGGTTGATCTGCCGAGTGATGGTGAACGGGCCAATGAATCTGGGACTCAGCTTCTTGCAGGGCAGACGCATCCTGATGTCCCGGGTCGACAGCCAGACCTTCTGTCCCGGTTGATAGGAGGGAGCCTCTGAGCGCCGAAGGTCTGCTGTCGCCCTGCGTCTGCGCAGGGCCCTCTGTAGCTGGTGGTGAGCTGAGTCCCAAACCCTCTCACTCTCCCGGAACCAGTAGTCCACTGCCGGAACGTTGGATGGTTCCCCGTCCCAGGGGAACAGAGGGGGTCGGAAACCGAGCACGCACTTGAATGGAGTGAGTCCGGTGGTCGACTGTCGCAGGGAGTTTTGTGCGTACTCGGCCCAACCCAGGTACTGGTTCCAGGAGTCCTGGTGGCCGTGACAGAAGGTACGCAGGAAGCGGCCGATCTCCTGGATCTTCCGTTCCGTCTGCCCGTTCGACTGAGGATGGTAACCGGATGACAGGCTGACGGTCACACCCAGGAGGGAAAGGAACGCCTTCCAAACACGGGAGATAAATTGGGGACCTCGGTATGAAACAATGTCTTCAGGGATTCCATAGTGTCGGAAAACATGGTTAAACATAAGTTCAGCTGTTTCCATAGCGGTGGGTAGACCTTTCAGGGGGATCAGACGACAGGATTTGGAGAAACGGTCTACTACCACCAGGATGCACGTGTGACCATCAGAGGCTGGCAGGTCTGTGATGAAATCCACTCCCAGGTGTGACCAGGGCCGCTCAGGAACGGGCAGAGGATTAAGCTTGCCGGCTGGGAGATGACAAGGGCTATTGGAGATGGCACACTCCCTGCAGCCCTGCACGTACCTTCTGATATCCCTGGCCATGTTGGGCCACCAGAAGCGCTCTTTAAGCAGCGAGAGGGTCTCATTGGCCCCCGGGTGGCCAGTGCCAAGTGATGTATGTGCAGAGTGAATGAGTGGAGTGCGTCGTCTTCGGGTGAGATATTGCAAGCCTTGAGGGCAACCCGGCGGAGTGTTGGCGGAGGCATTGGAGGAGGGAATGGTTTCTTCCGACCAGGAGATGGGGCTCACGAAAATGGACTCTGGGAGAATGGGTTCTGGTTCTTCATCTTTCTCCTCCGGGGCATGGATAAGGGATAAGGCGTCCGCCTTGATGTTTCTGGAACCAAGGACGATAGGAGATTGTGAAATCAAATCTGGAGAAGAACATGGCCCACCGTGCTTGTCGGGGATTGAGTCTCTTGGCAGCCTTCAGGTATTCCAAGTTTTTGTGGTCTGTTAGTACCAAGAAGGGGTGTTTGGCTCCCTCCAACCAATGCCTCCACTCTTCCAATGCAAGCTTCACGGCCAGGAGTTCGCGGTCACCGATGTCATAGTTGACCTCCGCCGGGTTGAGCTTGCGGGAGAAGGCGGCACATGGGTGTAGTCTACTTGGTGTCCCCTGCTGCTGAGAAAGCACCGCTCCCACTCCGGTGGTGGAGGCGTCCACCTCCACGACGAAAGGGAGTTCCGGGTTTGGATGAACGAGGAGGGGAGTGGTGGTGAAGGCGGTCTTGAGGGCTTCAAAGGCGTTGGTGGCAGAGAGATCCCAGGACAGAGACTTGGGCTGTTTGCGGAGCAGGTTGGTGAGTGGACATACAATTGAGCTGTAGTTGTTGATGAAACATCGATAAAAGTTGGCAAAACCTAGGAAGCGTTGGAGTTCTTTGATGGTGGATGGTGTGGGCCAGGACTTGATAGCTTCCACCTTCCCCTCGTCCATCCGGATGCCACTGTGATCGATGATGTAACTGAGGAAATGGACGGAGGGTTGGTGGAATGAGCACTTTTCAGCTTTGAGGAAGAGATCAAACTGTCGCAGGCATTGGAGGACCTCCGCAACGTGTCAGCGATGTTCGGCCAGGCTCCGGGAGTAGATAAGGATGTCGTCTATGTAGACCAGGACAAACTGATGGAGAAACTCCCGGAGCACCTCATGAATGAAATCCTGAAATACAGAGGGGGCATTGACCAGGCCGTATAGCATAACCAGGTATTCGTAGTGGCCGGTGGGCGTGACGAAGGCGGTCTTCCACTCGTCCCCCTCGCGTATCCGGATGAGGTTGTACGTGCTGCGGAGGTCCAGCTTGGTGAACACAGTGGTACCACGGAGATGTTCTAGGGCCGCTGGGACGAGAGGAAGGGGGTACCGGAACTTTACAGTGATTTTGTTGATTGCACGGTAGTCTATACAGGGCCGCAAGCCTCCATCCTTCTTTGCCACGAAGAAAAAACTCGAAGCAGCAGGGGAAGTAGACGGGCGGATGTAACCCTGGTTGAGCACCTCCTTGATGTACTCCTCCATGGCCTTCTCCTCGGGCACAGACGGGGTAGATTCTTCCCCTGGGCACTGGCTCACCCGATAGCAGATCGATGGCACAGTCCCATGGCCGGTGTGGGGGCAGCTTGGAGGCACGTTGAGGGCAAAACACGTCACTGAAGGGGGCGTAACAGGCTGGAATATCCACGGAGCGTTTCTCTACCGGGCTTTCGATGGAGGTGACACAGAGAGAGAGATCTTTTCTTCGAGGAGACTGGAGAACAGGAAACTCGGAGAGACAATTGGAGAAGCAATCTTCGCCCCACTTCAGGATTTCACCCGTGCGCCAGGAGATGGTGGGATTGTGCTGCTCCAGCCACGGACGCCCCAGAACCACGTCAGAGGTGGATTCCTCCAGAACCAGCAGATGAATCCGTTCCAGATGCAGAATGCCGATCCGTAACACCAGGGGGCCCACGCACCGGCTGACTTTCTTACGGCTCAGAGGTTTTCCCGTGATGGAGTGGACTTGATAGATGGTCGGAGAGGGCGAGGTTTTGAGCTGGAGCTGTCTGCAGAGGGAGCCGGAGATGAAATTGCCTGCTGACCCTGAATCGAGGAGCGCCACCACTGGAAGAGATACATCAGCAGCAGTAAGGTTTACAACAGTCGTGAGTGGTTTCATCTTCTTAATGGAGGGAATGATGGCACTCACCGTTGGACGAGGAGGACGAATGGGGCATGCTGAAATACCATGCCCCGGAGCACCACAATAAAGGCAGAGATGGAGGGTCAGCCGGCGTTGTCGCTCTGTAGACGAGAGACGAGATGAGTCAATTTGCATAGGTTCTGGGGCTGGTTCTGGAGGGCTGACGGGCTCTGATCGGCGGAGGAGGGTGTTGGAGAGTAGCTGACCCTGGTGTTCTTCAATACACGACTGCATACGAGAACCGACGCGGATGGAGGGTTGAATGAAGTGTTCAAGGCCGATGGTGTCCTCGTATGCAGCGAGATGCAGCCACACACTCGGATCCAAATCTTGACGGTACGTGGTGATGAGGGCTTGTTCATTCCATCCACTTGCAGCAGCCAGCGTTTTGAATTGTAAAGCATATTTATTAACAGACATGGATCGTTGCTTTAAATTATAAAGTTTCTCACCAGCAGATGAATCAGACATTGGTTTTCCAAAAACTTCCCGGAAGTGAGAGATGAAGGATGAAAAGGACTGCATAGCGGGGCCCTTCTGCAACCACAGGGAATCTGCCCACTTCAACGCTTTATTTTGGAGATGAGAGATGATGAACGCTATTTTGGCTGTGTCAGTGGGAAAGAGGTGCGGCTGCATCCCCAGGGCTAGCTCATTGCAGGAGGAAACCGCTGCAATCCTCCGCCGATCCTGTGTAGGGCGTCGGTTTGGCCATGGGACTGGCGTGTATCACAGGTGAAGGAGCGGGAGCGGGGGTGACAGGAGCGACCGGCGGTGATGGTGGTGCTGGTTGGTTGGTGAGAGCTTGACGGAGAGCATCCGCGAGCTCTTGAAAGGGATCCGGGCGACTCATGCTGACATCCGCTGTTTGGTCCGGTCTTCTGTTACAGTACAGAAGGGACTGAGGCAGATGTAAAACAAACAGGTGAGTTTATTGATGTCAGCAGAGTTATAACAGCAGTGCAGGTGATGAAAGGTGAATAATGGAGATGATGTCTTGCTGATGATTGCAGGAATGGAGAGAGTGGATCGCGCTGGAGACTTGGAACTCAGGAGACTGAAGACTTGGAATACAGGAGACTGGAGACACTCACATACATGAGGAGGAACACAGGAGGGAGACTGGAAACGTCGGAGACAGGTAAGTAGTTTGTCTGGAGTCCTTGAGGTAAGCATACAGGTAAGTAGCAAACAACGAGACCGGACAGTGAGTGTGTGTGAGTGTTGGCTTTTTGAAGTGCTGGTGATTGCAGTGATGATGACGTGCAGGTGGCGGTGATTAGTATTCAGGAGATGGAGTGCGTTGGGATTGAGTGAGGGTGGAGCCTGGCGTGTCTGTTGCATGTGCTACCTGTGAGTTGTCAGAGACGCGACGCTGTGCGGCACCGAGCTTCGCGTCCGGTGTGCGACCCCCTTTAGAGTTGTTTTTGTTCTGATGGAGAAGGGTATGACAGTCTGATGGCACTGACAACACAGGATGGAAGAACCATTAGTTGTTTTACCTTTTTCTGTAAACGCCGTTTGACATTCAACTTGTAAACACTGAGTCGGTACTTCCGCCTACGTCAAGCGTGACCTTTTCAATGTAATTGCGTATTACGTGACGTCACGAACGCGCATCGCAGAACAGAGCAAGGCGAGCATTTGTGCTTATAAAACTTAAACTTTTTTATTTCTTTTTTTAAATGACCGATCGTTTCAATAGATAAGACCCTTATTTATCGTCTGGTATCGTCTGGTATCGTTTAAAGCCCTTTGAAGCTGCACTGAAACTGTCATTTGGACCTTGAACCGTTTGGTGCCCACTGAAGTCGATTATATGGAGAAAAACCCTGAAATGTTTTCATTAAAAACCTTAATTTCTTTTTGACTGAAGAAAGAAAGACATGGACATCTTGGATTACATGGGGGTGAGTAAATTATCAGCAAAAGTTTATTTAAAAGTGAACTAATCCTTTAAGTGTTATGGATGGGTCACAACATTTAGACAGTAGTTATTTGTACGGAGTAACATTCTATATGGATGTCACATCCAGGCTTAGCAACTAAGTGAAAAGTTACTAGGAAAATGGGGGCAAATACAAATTCATGGGCTGATATCCATGTAGACATAATGTACATATATGGCACATATCATAATGTCCAGGTTTGTCATTAGGTACTGACATTTCTATATACATATTTAAATGAATTTCAAAAGTACACAAGGCCAATAAAGAGAAAATCAGCATTAGGTTGTGGATACACCAGACATTAGGGGTGTGACGAGACGAGACGAGACACGAGACTGAGTTCACAAGAACGAGACTTTTTAGATTTTTTACACACTTTTTAAGAAATCCTCAAAGATGAAACACATGATTAGAAAAATAATCTGCAGGTGTATTTGAAATGTTTTAACTAATCATCCTGTAATTAATGTCATTTCAGTTCTACTTTCAGAGTATGAATTATCATATGCAGTAAAAGACAACATTAAAGCACTGTAAAACGTTTTGCCGCAAACTCAACTGACTGGTTTCTCTCCTGTATAATTTCATTTCAAGTCTCTTCAGACCTTACTGTACATGATTTATGAGCTTCTACAACTTTTGATCTCCTAACTGAACTCCTTTCCACAAATTGTTTATAGAAATAAAAAGAGTATAAATAAAAATGGTAAAACTTTACAATAAGGTCTCATTTATAAACATTAATGTATTAACCAACATCAACAATGAGCAATATCTTTGCTACAGTATTTATTAATCTTTGTTAATGTTAGTTAAACATAAAAATAGTCATTCATGGTTAGTTCATGATAGTGCATTAAGTAATGTTAACAAGTACAACTTTTGATTTTAACAATGTAATAGTAAATGTTGAAATTAACATTAACTAAAATAGTGTAGAAGTATTGTTCTTCCTTAGTTCATGTAAAGTTAACTAACGTTAACTAATGAAACCTTATTGTAAAGAGTTACCATAAAAATAAATAACATTTTTCTTTTAGTCTTAAGTGCAATCAATAAGTGCAACCATAATCAAAGCACTCTCTCAATATTCAAAGTGCAAATAGAGACCAAATTTTTCTTTAAGCATGATACAGAGCTGAGAGATGCTTACAACTACACAGTCCAGCCTAACATAGTTTTTATATTGGAAGATATTTGCATGCATACTTTCAAATGCAGAGTGCCACTTTCAAATGCGGGGTACTGACATCGCGTTTGAATATGCGCTCACGTTTACTTTCACTTTCGCGACCGCGCATAGGCCTACTCTGTTATCCAAATGAATTAAATGTTTTTTTTATTTCTATAAAAAACAAAACGACAGTGGAGGCATAATGTAAAGGTAGCGGTGGCATATTCTTTCCTAATTTAACCCTCACACTATCACGAGACTGCTTTTCGCCTCGACGAGAAATCTTGTCACAATTTAATCTCGCGAAATCTCGTGACACAAGATCTCGTCACACCCCTACTAGACATGCATGCGAAATTTCTATGGGCACTGCAACAGTCACAAAATTACGTCACATTCTGCACTTTTTTAAAATACAATTCAACATATAATATATTAAAAAAAGTTATGTCATAAAATATGTCAATCTACCTCACTTTACTGCAATGCAGCAATCCTGCAGGTTTAAAGTTTGTGTTCTTTTAATTCAACTAAAAGGTCCCGCTGAGGAGTATCAATCTTCAATTGGTCAAGCGTACAAATTCACATGTCAGAGTTCACCAGACTTTAACTTTGGAACACATTGAAATGAGAAACTTCTTCGCATGAGCTTGCGTTTCCTGTCCCCTACATTCATTTGCATGTGAATGGAACGAAAAGTGTAGTGTGACTGCCCCTTTACCCAACAGTTACCCTAACAGTTTTAAATTAGAACTTCCCCAAGTGAGTAACAGGAAAAGTTCACATATGATGTGGAAAATGTTCACCTAAAGATGGCCTATCTTCATCTTCTCAACCTCAGCATAACTTGTATATGTTGAAGACAAATCCCAAAATGCATTTGTTGAAAATGAGGTCAAATTGAACCTCCTAGCCTTGTCTAAATAAAGCTCAATGTGTTGCAGGGAAAGAGAACAAAAACTTCCTGTGGCAGTTCAAACTGAGCTAAAGAGATGCACTATAAGTCACAGGTGAGGGTGACCTCAGAAAGAATGGCCTTTTCAGAATGAAGCACCTTTTCTTATCTAAGCCTACCTAACGAACACCAAGACTGATCTGGTTTGCCTGACACAAGAAACAATAGGCCTACAATGATTGTGGTCTTGTATGTTTCAAATAAAGCAGAACATACCCACAAAGAGTGCTTTATTGAACTCACAAGACCTGTGCAAACAGCTACATAGATGTAGGACATTGTATTGTTGTGGAAGAATATTTCATTCACTTCCACATGAAAGTAAATATCAGGCTAAGGGGGCTTATACACAAGCAGTTTAGTTTGAAACAGAGCACATTTTGGCATAGGCTGGGCCGGCCCAAGAATTCTGGCTTCCTCAAATGTAGGCATGTGATGGTATCAAATTTTCATGTTGCGATTGTTGAAGCTTTTATCACGGTATACGGTATTATCACGATATTGACATAAGTTGCAAAAAAAAGTGTTGTCATACTATATTTTGTTTATGAATTATACAGACTGCAAGTGTTTAAAAATGAAAATAGCGATGGCTCTTGTCTCCACGAATACAGTAATAAACGATGGTAACTTTAACCACATTTAACAGTACATTAGCAACATGCTAACGAAACATTTAGAAAGACAATTTACAAATATCACTAAAAATATCATGTAATCATGGATCATGTCAGTTATTATTGCTCCATCTGCCATTTTTCGCTATTGTCCTTGCTTGCTTACCTAGTCTGATGATTCTGCTGTGCACAGATCCAGACGTTAATACTGGCTGCCCTTGTGTAATGCCTTGAACATGGGCTGGCATATGCAAATATTGGGGTCATACATATTAATGATTCCGACTGTTACGTAACAGTCAGTGTTATGTTGAGATTCGCCTGTTTTCCGGAGGTCTTTTAAACAAATGAGATTTATATAAGAAGGAGGAAGCAATGGAGTTTGAAACTCAACATATGTCTTTTCCATGTACTGAACTCTTGTTATTCAACTATGCCGAGGTAAATTCAATTTTTGATTCTAGGGCACCTTTAAGAATTTGGTGCTGTGATGAACAACATTGAGATTACAAAAAACTGAATGGCTGTTTGAAGCATTTCTTTAAAACTGTTTATTAGCGCAGTTGCTTTGTTTGCGGGGTTTCCGGGGTAACTGCTGCATTCTGTTGTTCCATCAGCGCCCTCTGCTGTCAGAGAGTGAACATGCACTTTCATTCAGCGCGTCTCCTTTACTCGTTCTGCCATTTGCTTCTCATGCACGTTGGGCTTGTTTACATCTGAGCGTGTGTCCCTTTGACACAGAATACAGCGGTGTTGTGCATTTTATACGGCTGATGGGGAAAGTATTCTTAAATGCATTATAAAAATTGTAATAATTTGTAATAAATAATTATTTACGGTATTTTGAAGTGCCCACGATAACAATATCATGCATATTCATTATCGCGATATATCGCATTACCGAATATCGGCACATGTCTAATCAAATGAACAAGAACTCTTACAGGACTCCTCCACAAAATGAAGCTTGGCCAGAAATGTTTGTCTTACCTAACAGAACTTCAAATATTTGTCATTGGAGAAGTGATACGGTTAATGTGCATCTGTGTGTTTATGCAACTTTATGCAACTGAAGCATCTTGCTGTCAGATTTTTTTTTCTACTGGGGCCAACAGCACAAAAACATATGTTGGCAGATAGTGGTGCAGTCAAAATTTAGACAAAATATAAATAAACGCTTAAAGGGAAAGTTCACTCCAGAAATAAAATTATCATCATCTGCTCATCCTGATGTTGTTCTTAACCTGTATGGTTTATTTAGTGAACAGTGAGCAGTGACAGTCAAATGACAGAATTTTTTTTTTTAAATCTAGTTTAAAATACATCTGCCAAGTTCTTAGAAATGTACTCTTTGTATTAATGTTGGTTTCATATTGTTTTGAAAAACTTTTAAAAAATTTAACAAGTAAAAAAGTAAAACAATGACATTATCCATATACCCTTTAAGCCTTTAAACCCGAAGTGTACATGCAGTTAGTTGTTATTACTGAGTACTTAAATGTATAATTACACTGTAATACTGACACCTTAAAATAAAGTAACCCCTAACTTTATCTCTATAGTAGTTAATTAATATTACACAGTACTTAAATGTATAATTACACTGTAAAAAGGACACCTTAAAATAAAGTGTGTAACTCAAATGTTTTTCCGAATATTAATATAACAAAACTGCTTCACTGCTTATTTTTTAATAAATAAGTAATAAAATATATTATGCAAAACTACTAAGAATTTTTATTCATAATGATATCAACACAGTTAAAAAATGATTTTTAATTAATAAATTGAAAATTATATTATAGTAAAAAAGTATTTGTGTCACTGTATGAAGTGCATGTACATTTTATGTATTTATGTATTTCTGAATAAATGAATAGTTCCAAACAAAAGAAAATGAGAATCAAGTCATGGACCCAGGACTGAAATTTAGATTTCAAGTCAGATATTACAGGAATGTTTTTTTTTTTTTTTTTTTTTTACTTACTGGCTGCAGTAGGGTTTCTTGTCAAAGCCTTTGTAGTTCTTCATATTCAGAGTCATTTTGCAAACCTCACAGCTGAAACATCCTTTGTGCCAATACTGTAAAAGAAAGAAAAGCAGAGAAAAGGCAAATTTATTGAGTATAACAAGACTTCTGAGAAGGCTGGAATCAATGTGGGAAACATACTTATAAGCTAAGAGTGGACTCTTGCAAAGAATCCACTAGTTTAAACGAGATGCTTCTAGATGCTTCAAGATATCTCTAGCCTTGTGGTTATTGATCAGGTAACCAAAAGGTTTTAAGTTCAAAATAAGCTATCACCATTGTGCTTTTGAGTGAAGCATTTAACCCCAGGTTGCTCCAGGGGGACTTTCCCTGTATCTTAAAATGGTGAAATTATGGGGTGTCACATGACCCGTGAGTATGATGGCAGCTAACCCTACTCATTATCATTTATATATCCAAGTTCTTTCGCTAATTGTTCGACATGTTGTTTTATGTTTTGACACTGGGCACTGAAAGCAAATGCAGCGTGATCATGCACACACCGCTATGATCGCATCTGCTAAGGAGAAGCAGCAGCAGTTTATTGAAGCACAGTTTAAAACATTGCAAGACAGACTGGATAATATTCAGTCGGAGCTCTCCAGCTACTCTAATGGGGTGAGAGAACTGCGTGATAGATACTCCAGTCTGAACAGCCGGGTTGGCAAGCTGGAGAAGAATCGCGACAAATGTCCCGACAAACTTGGAAAAGATGGCTGATTTTGAAGACCGGAGCCGCAGGGATAATGTTTGTATTATGAATCTCCTGGAAGGCGTGGAAGCCACAAATCGTCTCCGGCTTATCCTCTCCTTCCTTGATTCTACTAAAGCCTTATGAAATCGCCCGCAAATGGCGTTCAAGCACACAATATCAAGCCAATCAAAGGCTTTCTCAGCATCTAAATACAAAGTTGCACACGGTATGTCCATTCCACTGGCTATGTGTATAACATGTAGTAATCGGCCACAAGACGAGATTTAATGAAACCGGTCTGATCATTGGTCCCTTTAGGGAGGTCCAGGGGCTGTTGTCCACCCATCACAGAATCCTTTGGGAAACACTGAAATATGTCATGGATTTTTTAAATAACGTAAATTTTTCATGGGCTTTCCACTACATATTTCAGTAAGAGACATAATTTACGTTATATTAAGCCATACAAGTCTTAACACCAGGGGTCCCCTTTAAAGGATGCTCTTGTACGTATGAAAAGGGGTATCCCTCCCGATCTGTACCTTTCTTTCTCGGATGAGCTGGGACAGCCTTTGTTGAATATGATTCAGTATTCTATTCGGTTTGATTCTTTTAATAATAGTGATAATATGGCCATTACCTAAGCCTAATAAAGACTTGACTCAGTGTCGGAATTATAGACCATTATCTCTTTTAAACAGTGATGTGAAACTGTTCGCCAAAGTTTTGGCTTCCCGTTTGTATGCATTTATGACTAAATTGGTGCATAATGATCAGACCGGTTTCATTAAATCTCGTCTTGTGGCCGATAATGTTAGCTGGTACATATTATACACATAGCCAGTGGAATGGACATACCGTGTGCAACTTTGTATTTAGATGCTGAGAAAGCCTTTGATTGGCTTGAATGGCATTACCTTTGGTCAGTATTGGAATACCTTGGTTTAGGCAGAGATTATATTAATATGGTAAAAGTATTTTATGCCAATCCTTCCGCTGTGGTCATGACAGGGGGCACCACCTTTCCAATGATTTCTATATTACGTAGGACTCGTGAGGGATGCCCTCTCGCCACTCTTATTGCACTCTCTCGAGCCTCTTGCACAGAAAATTCATCAACATTCTTTGGTTAGCTCTATCACTTAGCAACACTTCATAGAATTTCATTATATTCATCATATTTTGTCTGTATAATTTTGTACAAACAATTAGCCAATTCTCTAGGTATAAGATTAATTGGAACAAATCTTCATTGATGCACTTAAACAATTCATCTTCTAACTCTGTTTTGACATCTTTTATACTGATAGTAACCAGCTTTAGATATTTGGGTGTGGACATATTTCCATCTCTGCACACAACAGCTCTGAGAAATTTCCAGGGTAAATATAATCGGGTAGAGATGGACCTGACTTGTTGGTCAACACTACCTTTATCTTTACAAGCTCAGATTTCTGTTGTCAAAATGGATATTTTGCCTTGCATTCATTTTTTTCTGCTATGGTACATCTGTCGCTACCTTTAGATGACGGGTCTAAACTGCAAAGACTAATTTCTAAGTTCATATGGAACGGCAAGTCCCCTCATATAAAGTATTCAACACTGCAGCATTCCAAAAATGCCAGCGGTCTTGCGCTACTGGACTTTAAGCTTTATCACTGGGCTTTCATCTTATGACCTCTTACAGTATGGTTGAATCCTGGCTCTGCTGTATCTTGGCAACCAGTTGAATTTAATCTGGTTTTACCTTAGACTACAATATTTGATTTATTGCAACATTCCCTTGAAGAATGCGAAACAGCATTTTGGCCCAATAATAGCATACCTTCTTTCTACCTGGTGTGCGGCTTCAAAGTTTTCCCATAAATACCATAAATGGCATTCTGAATTATTCCATAATCATAATCATCTTTTAGATAATAAACCTTTTGTTTTCTCAGACTGGAGTGATAAAGGGATTCATGTTGTAGCTGATGTCTGGAGGGACAATGGTTTACGGCATAATGGTTTAATGGTTTTTTTATGATTTATGGGCAAAATATAATTTACCAGGCACTTCATTCTTCTTTTATCTGTGCCTGAGATCTGCCATGCTTGCATATGGGGTTCCTTGAGGCCCTATCATTCTTTGCATTACTTGCTTACTACATATGGAATTACAAAAGGTATTGTTTCATCATTGTATCTGTTGTTTTTGGAAGCCTCTTATAAAAAGTTACCAGTTGTGGACAGTTGGTACAGTGATATTTATGGGGCTGGCCCAGAGGACAGTAATGGCATATGTTGAGATTCAAAATCGCTAACATCAAACATGTCTCTAAAAACCCTGATCATCAATTGATTCACTTCAAGATGATTCACAGGATGTATCTCACTCCCAGGAAGCTTCATTTAATGAAGCTTTCCATCTCTCCTACATGTAACTTTTGCTCAAGTGGGTGTATAGGTACATATACATGTTTTGGGACTGCCTTGAAGTCAACAAGTTTTGGAGACAGATTTCAATGCTGAAGGACATTTTGGAGTTTGAGGTATCATGTTGTCCGAGACTTTTACTTCTATGTGATGATTCCTCTTACACTCTTTCTTCAACTCAGAAAATGTTGTTTTTCTGTGGACTTACTGCAGCTAAGAAAATGCTTGCCTTGCACTGGAAACCTCCGCACTCTCTTGCTTGGACCCACTGGATGCACTCTTTCTTGGACATTGCGAACATGGAGCTCTCAGTGGCAAGGTTACACAGAACGTCTCAGAGGACTATCTCAGCATGGCTAGATGCTATGGTAAACATACCTATTAAGCTCACCAAAATCTACAATGAGACATTTTTAGTGCACAGGATATTGGTTTCAGTACAAGAAGTTATGTTAAAATAAAATATTAATCTCTCACACAATAATATTTAATTTTATTTTAAATGACAAAAGCATTTCAATTAAGATGTACATCATTAAATGCAAAAAGTCTGGCTGTGCTTAATGGGCACATTTTTGTACCCTTTAACCTGTTAGCCAGCACCCCCGCTTTTGGAAAATCCCAAGAAATTATATACCCAAACTAAAACAGATACAGTTCATGAACCGTTTGCACTAAAAGCATAAGTAAGGTCTCATTTGAAAGCAGACACTTTGCAGTTTATGGTAAACTCATAATTAATTATTGTCACAATGAAGAAAAGAGTTAAAAATAGCTTCAAATTTTTGAAAAGTTATTAGAAATTTATTTTTATGAAATATATTTATGAAAATAAAAGTGAAGTTGGCCTTGTGGCAATCTAGAAATGCACTGCAGCTAAAGCCACATGTCTGACCATGTCGTATTTCAAATCTGAAGGTGATAAGTTTAAAACTCTGAGTGTATTACATGTTTTTCAAGACCATGTTATGAGACTTTATTTAGAAAAGACTCTAAAATGTTAACTGATGTTTACTGTCATCTATTCAAGTGTATTGTCTATATTGTGTTTGTGGTGCTAACTGCCCCATTCAGTTTCAGTCTCCCCTGAACACATTCACACCTCTCTGCTTATGGCTCTAATTATTCTTTTCTTTTGTCTCTATTATAATTACTGATGTTCTATTCAAGATGATTTAATCCCTCACTTCATTCACCAAACTTCTCACTTCACCTTCTTTCAAACTGTATCTAATGCCCTTCTTGGAAAAAAGAGAAAAAAGTGAGCTTTACGATTCAAAATTATTTATTTGCATTAGCTCAGAATAGGTGCATCTCTGGGCTCGTTAGCATGTTAGCTTAGCACACCAACAAAACACGACAATTTATAAGATTAAAACCACGTTTTTGCTCCAAACTTACTAGTCGATTGTTTTAAATAACCTTCTGTGATGTGGCTTCGGATCAAAAATCAGACAGAAAATATATAATTTAATGCTATTCTGCACAATGAGAAAAGCTATCTCGATTAGCATTGCATTATAAATATAATCTACTATTATGAATACCTGACATGGCGTGAAGAACACAGATAAACCACATATCGTCACAATCGTGTATTTATTACTTTCAAAAGTGACGTTCTGTATGTTTATATCAATGATTATAGATATTACTCCTCTGTATAGAAAATCGACATAAACGTATGACAATCCATCAACATTTCTCCAAATGTGCATGCTTTTAAGCTAAAAGCCCTGAGGGATGTTATTTTGTCAAGTTTTTTCATGACGATCTCACAGGAGTTTTTTCTCAATGGATGAGGCTGACGCTCATATTTCAATGAAAAGTTAACGACTCCGTTTCTCATATTCATAACTCCCAATGCATATTAAAAAATAACGGTCACTATACAATGTTGAGAGCAAAATAAAGATTAAAAATTGAAGCTCGAGTCTTAGATCTTTTTAATGATGTATAGTTTGTCAAGGTAATTACATTAAATCTAACAGTAAATTTGAGCTAATTTAAACAAAGAAACTTCGGTGCGTCGGCACGCCAGTACAGGTTAACAGGTTAAGCACACCCCTGTTGCCATTAAGCTCACAACATGTTTTGTAAAAATTATTGTTTATTTTTAACAACCTTTTTTAAAGAATTGAAAAATGTTTTATTTGAAGGTACAGAGTCAATCACAAAAACAAACAGAACACTAAAATCAAGCAACAAGGCATTCAATTTGATCATTTATATGTTCTAATTCATGACTAGTGTTTTGTTTTGCTCTATCCTCTGTGCATCCGCGTTCATCATTATGTCACGTGTCAGGTCAGAGTTCACTCTTTCGCCGTAAATCGATGTGTACAGCTGTCTGTCGGAAGCTAGTTATTTTATTTTTTAAAGTTTTAAATATGGATATTTTTCTTACAAAAACCCATCGCTTCACTTCAGAAGGCCTTTCTTAACCCCCTGGAGCCATGTGGATATCTTTTATGATGGATGGTTGCACTTTTTTGGGCTTCAAAATTTCATCCTCTATTTACTGTCATTATAAAGCTTGGAAGAGCAAGGACATTATTTAATATAACTCCGATTGTATTCGTCTTAAAGAAGAAAGTCATATACACTTAGGATAGCTTTATGGTGAGTAAATCATAGGGTAATTTTTATTTTTCGGTGAACTATCCCTTTAAGTCTGTGAAAATAAGTTATTAATAATTTTATAAAGATTAACTTAAAGTGATGACCATCAGTTAATATTTAAAGTCTGTTTATGAAGTATTTACATAGACGTTTAATGTGGATGAGCTTAAAGGGAGCATACTGAGCTTAATTGGAGCAGCAACAATTTTTAATTAATAAATATTAGATTAAATTTAAAAGGAAAAGATTTTGCTAAATAAATAATCTAGGTCATGTATTAAGTTTATACATATTTTAATATGAACAGCTATTATTGACAATATCTATGAAATTATGTTTCTTTCTTTTTGATGTCACACTGAAGTTGTGTGATTTTCATAGTAGTGCACCCTTTAAGCTCACCTTAAAATAATATGAAGTCTTTAAAAATTGCTGCAGTTTAAAACCACAGACCATCAATAAACTGTAAATTTATAATATTATGGATTCAAAAGTACAAGCCATCAATGCCTGTAAAGTTATATTTGTGTAGCAAACAATCTTATACAGCTAGTAAGCTAACTATGTTCTGTAGCATCTGCGCTATGTTGCTATGTTAGATCTTTTGGATCTAACTGTAATTATTTTCCACATGCAGGTCCCAGGTTATAATATGCAAAATTCTAAACATTAATCTCTTAGTTTTGCAGTAAGTAGTTATAACTACCCCCAGAAAAGGCTTAACCACCTTAAAAATGCACATTTAAGGAGCTCCTCTTTTGGTGAAAGTTTTCAGACAGCTTTCAAAATGGCCACCAGACAGTGTGAACACATGGATACCCATATCTGATTTTCTTGAAATTATAGGAGGTATGAAGTAACAAACACATCAATTGGTTAAGACATCAAGTAGGATAATACATTATTTTTTTCTTTTTATAATCTGAGCTCAAAGTTGGAAGTGTGCTTAATGGGTATTTGAGCTTAATAGGTACGTTTACCCTATTTCAAAAATTAAGGAGCAGTTGTAAGATCTGTCTCATGTTCCTACTTTATTATTATTATTATTATTTTTTTTTTTACTGTATTTGGATTTTGTTTTGCACTGCTCTTAGACTATTTAATGTATGTTCTGAATGTACTTTTGGGAGATGGGGGTTTGGTCGCTTTGGGAATGTGGAAGGGTAATCTAGAAAAAAAAAGGTGTTTTTATTTTTATTTTTTAACATTAATATTCTGTAACTCAAATTTGATCACAAACAAAGATGAAGGTAGCCATTGTTGCTTAACAAATTCCAACGACCCCAGTTGTGTGGCAAATAAAGACTCTGTTCAAACCATGCATGGCCTCTATATTCAACAATACCTGAATAGCTCACCTCACTGTTATAAACTTTGACCTCCGTATTTGCCTAACTATCTAATGGGCAAATATACAGACTGATCCTACTGATTTTATAAGACTTTCTAAGACCTGGAAGTTCTACATTAGTGGCATTTAGTACTAGTCTTTCATTTGGCAAATTTCTTCCACATCTGTTGTTTTTGTTCAATGACAAATAAGGCAAAGGACCATCCAATTCTCAATGTCATCACTGAAATGTCTGACATAAAAGCACATTGACAGCTGTACACCAGCACAAAGAGATTAATAAACCAGCAAGTCCTCTGCAGTTTTCCAGAATCCAGGACACTGCTGAAGTGGTCCTATAGCTAAACTGTCAAATCTGCAAAGCTCAATAAAGCACCTCAGAGACGTTTGGATTCCCACTAATATGGTATTGTTAGCAATGCAGTCATTTAGACCACACTCCTCATCTACAGCCATAAAGTCTTGCATAATTTTACTTACTCATCCTAAAGCCGGGCACACATTTAACAACTAGCTAAAACATTCTAAGACTGTGCTGAACATACAAGCGATTGTTTCCTGCAACTGGAGCCGATTTAAATACTTACACATGGAATTTGAACACCGACTGTAATCGCAGACTGAACGCAACTGGCTCTGACTGGACGCGTTTGAGCGTGATCAGTCATAAGTATCAATTTACATTCATAATCGGCCTTACAATCGTTAAGTGTGTCCCCGGCTTAAGACAATTTATTTTCATCATTTTTTTTTTCTAATTGCATATCACAATCCTAAAAAAGTAATTTACTATCACTTTTGATCAATTAAATTTTTATTTTGTTGTAGACATAGTGGTACCTTTTATGTGTTATCTGGTACCTTCAATTGCCGAAACATTGCCTTTCATAAACCCGCATATAAACACAGTTGTTGACATTGACATGGACACAGCTGATTACCTCAAATGGGACCAATAGGGAATAATCTAATCAGTATCAGATGGCAACTATAATGTGGAAGAAATGATGACAGCATGAAAACATTCCAGCAGCTGGAAAAGGACCTCAACTGCTTAGCTGTTACTGACTCACTGGACTTCCCACTCACCCAACAAATCGCCCTATACATTCTCCCATTAACAACAATAGAGGTAGACAACCTTGACATTGTACCTTTCTTAACTTCTATCTGTGTTATTTTCTTATTGCCAGTGAGAGACAAATCGTTCATTAAAAAGAAAGCTTGAAGGTAGACATGAATGAATCCTAATATATGGTGATAGCCTTTCACAGAAAAAAAAAAAAAAAAACATCTACCACACACAAGGTCAGCCACAAGTGTCCTAACAATATTTTGCTTTCCGCAACAACACAACTCCTCAAAATAACCACCAACATAATTTAAATGCATACCATGCGCCAAACATGTCAAGGCCTGCAGGTGACATCTGGAAAAGATGTGGTGTCATCAACCAGAATATATTAAAATAATAAAACACACAGTACACACAGTAACTGACACAGTAAAACAAAGCAAAGGCTAATGGCAAATTCACTTAATATAGTAAGAAGAAAACTGAAAAAAATGTGTAGTTTAGGCATATAAAAGAAGACCAGGGGTCATAACAAGCCAAAACTGACAGTCATCAGTCCTATTACACCCTTACAAAAATTTCTATGTATATAACAGTCTTTCTGACGGTCTCTTTAATTAATTTATGGACAATTAAACCAGCCCTAACAGGTCTTTAAAAAGACATCGACTGTACCCTAACACGGCTACGCCCACATTTTTCTTAAACAGTTAAGATAAATAATAGCAATCAATCCAGATGACGTAGTAAAACACACGTTCGTTGCAAATGACTGTTGTATCCTATTGAAAAATCCAGAGCATGTTGCATAGGCTACATACATCTAGACTAAATAGTTTGTTTCGTTTATTGGAATGTGTTGCTACAGGAAGTTGAAAAGTGAAGCCAACTCAGTATAAAATGAAACAAAACTTAAAACTGATATCTATGATTTGCACGCACGGTTTGATAATCATTATTCAATACAAAAAATATACCGTGTATGTTATATTTATACATTACGGAAGGAGGAATTCACTGTTTACACTTGAATTGTGCAAATGGAAATAAATCAATGACTCGCTCATACCGAATAATGAAATATACAGTGTGCTTACAGAATTCAACGTTATGTAAACGTGTGGATAATGGTTTTATTGTATTAAGACATTATAAGCATAACTCACCTTGTCCAAACAATTTACTTTTTCTGTAGGGTACACAATCTTGTCACATCTGCTACACAATGGGTTCATGATGGTCAGCTTGCTTTTGGCCTCCTTAAATGGTTCTAAAGCAACTGGCCAAAAAATCCGATCGATCTATATAATGGACCAAAAATTACACGGAAGCGGATGTTGGATATGCTACCGTTTGCTGTCACAGCCAACTAAACTAAACGCTCTGTTTTGGGCGCGTTCCTAAACCACGCCTCACTACACGAACGTTTGTAGCGATGTCCGATTCCTAAAAGAATCGTTTATTTGAGTCGGATCTTTTCCATGAATCTGTTGAACCAGTTCACACGTCCGACCGTAGCGCTGTGTCCCATTTCGCCTACTTGTACTACGCCCTAAAATTATGTACTCTTTTTGTGAAGAAAAAGTACACACTTTTGAATGTGTAGCAGAAGAGTAGACAAGCTGTGGGACATAGCCAGTGGCGAGGCCACAACTTAAGGGCCAGGGTGGCTGGCCCACCCAGATTGATGGCCCACAATCAAAATATTTTGTTTTATTTCCAGTCGTTACTTTGGTCTCGAAATATTCATATCTGTTGTGAAGACCTAGGCTATATATAATTTGAAAAATGTATTATTAAAAATACATTTTTTATTTTGTTTTTATTTTGCGCCGGTAGGCTACTCCAGAGTTGCGACAGCAGCTGGTTAATATTGGTTTCTACAACGTGGGTCACCGTACATGAGTCGCGTTTATAAGTTTTGCTTCATTTTTAGTCATCATTTATTCTGCTGTAACAATTTATTTTACGGTAACAGTCACCTGTGTAAACAATTTCTACAAAATGATGGGATGACAATGAAATTAAATCGAGCTTTACAGTATCCTTCCCGCACACCATTATGACAGCAGCCCTCCAATACACTAATAAATAACTTTGAAGAGCTCTACTTTCAACACAAGCTTTTCCAGTAAAAAGCTACTTTCCCCCAGTGATTAGCTGTGCAGCGCGGCAGTCTCTGTTTTTAATGCCACATACTGACAAACGAGCGGAGGTAAACAAATGTCGGCTCCATCTCGTGTAGCGCTGGTAAGTCAAATTAATTCTTTTGAATCAGTTCATCTAAGGGTCCCATCTCTCATATGTAGCTTTGGAAAGTCTGATTCATTCTAGTGAATCACTTCGTTCGGTAGGTTTGTAATGAACAGATTCGCTGATTCGAGTCCCATATGGCATTTCTTTTTTCTTTCTTTTTTTCTTTTTTTATAGTGGACTATTTAGTAGATTATATTATATCTAATTAAATATTCCAGTTAAATATTATAGCAGTATTCTATTTTTTAATTATTATTATTTATATTTATTATATTTATTATTATTTATATTTACTATACATTTAGGAAATTTACTATAAACAAAGTCTTTTTAACATTATTTCCGTCTAACAAACATTCAAATTATTATATATACAATAATTTGAATGTCAAATGTCAATACAATATTTTGAATGTTATTTCCGTCTAACAAACATTCAAATTATTGTGTGTATATATATATATATATATATATATATATATATATATATATAGCCTATATATATATATATATATATATATATAGTGGTTAAACATGAGACATAATTCATTCTGAGAACATAAAATGGGCAATCTTTGGTCTTATTAATCTATTACTTGTTCCAGAGCAAGTCAAATTGTGCTATGTTAAATTTTATAATAATTAAATTACATCCTTTATATAGCATAGCATATTGGCTACAACTAGACGGGACATATCAGACAAAGGGCCGGATCTGGGCCACATTATGTTGCTGTTTGGGCATAGTGTTTTTTGAGCAAAGAAAATGCTTTAGAATTTTTTTTTCTAAACATCAGGGGCCTCATTTATAAAACTTTGCATAGATTTCATCCTAAAAGTGTACATACGCGCAAAAGCTAGATTCTGCGTATGCACAAAAAAAAATCTGATTTATAAAACCATGCATATGCCAGAACCTGCGCACAAATCCCTTTATAAATTCCACTCAGCAGAAGATATATATACGTGCATATACGTGTATCTCCACCCTGTCTCCTCCCTGAAATCACCATATATGGAGCTTATGATGCCTAGTTTTACTATGCATAACCTCATCTGCATATCATTTCCATGCATGTTCCCATCCACCTGACACCGTGGTTAACACTGTCAAAGGTACAAGACATTGGAAAATATTATATGGACTATAAATTCCATTTGTGCAATACAGCATCCAATATTATCTTTGTTTTAGAATAAATATATCAAAATATCCATAAAAAACAAAATTGTATAAAATACTTAAGATAAAGGTTTTAGAATAGAGTTGATTCATTCATTTCCACTGGCCAAATAGTATTTTAATAGTTTAAAACAATTCAATTCAAATTTATGCAGTTTTGCTGATAAGGTGAACATATCTTTAAGGAAGTGTATAAGCTATTTTTAGTGGAAACAGATAGGCCTATTGCAGTGTAAATACAATTGTCTGACTCGGTTTTTTAAAGTATTTTAAAAAAGGAAACGTGAAAATCTTACCATTTTCCTCAAATTATATCCTTCAAATACAGTGGTAATTGTTTGAAGATCCTTCACACGATATCAACACCACCGTGCAGCTGCGGTTGTACAGTAAGCTATTATCATTGGACCTTTTCAAACTGGACCACCGAATCCAGCAGCATAATATCGAAGTTAAGTGTGCATCACTGATCATCGTTCTTGCTAAACTATTGCTAAACATCTGCAGTTTAGTTTAAAGAGGAATTATTGTGCTCCTAGCGCTGTCATTAAAGGAGCGTGTCACAGGAAAAGTGAATGAAAGTAACACATCTACTAATTCATATCATTTTTGTTTAACTCCATGCGTAAGTCCAGCAGGGCTTGGTGTTGGTCTTGGTGCAAGACCGCGAGGTATGAGATTATGTCCGCAAACAGCGTGGCGGAGGTCGATTGCGTGGGGGCGGCTCCCTTCTTCCTTCCCGGGTTTCGGCACCAGTGTAACAAAGTTCTTAGGGAAGGAAGAGGACAGGGTCAGCTTTGACTGCTGACTGAGCTTTATTTCAACTTATTCAATCTCCAACAAAAGTCAGTGCATCCGCACAACAACAGAAAAAACGTCCACAATAATGACTTTCACTCCAGTATAAAATGTTCCTGGTAGACTCCGGCGGTTCTCAGTCAGCAGTCCCTCTCTCTCTCGTACACTCCTGCTTCTCTTGGCGTTTTATCCTGTCTCCGCGCCAATTACTGGAATGAGAGACAGGTGTTCGTTATTTGCGTTTAACCCACTCACTCACCATGCGTCTCCCGACTCTCTCTCCCACTGCAGACTTCGCTGAACCATGCCCCCCTCGCCACATACATATATACAATCCAACCAACAAAACCAAAAATAACACTTACATTGAGCTGAAAGAACAATGATCCTCAAAATAGGGCCCATGCAGCAGCTTAAACACAGATGACCTCCTAGCCCTGCTACAGCACAACTTCTCAATTCTTATTTGTGCATCCTCGTTTCCTTTCCTCGCTTCCTTCTCTTGTGTCTTAGCTCCACCCTTTCAGGATGTGAGGGAAGGACGCAAGGAAGAGATGCGAGGACAGAGGAATTGAATCAAGCGAAATATACGAGATATACAGTTTATTTAATCTGTAAAAGTAAAGCATACATTTAAATTATTGTGACGGATATAAAGGGGGAGGAGAATTTATGCGTGCGTCAGGTTTCTCGTCGAGAAAGACTTCCGCAAAGGATGCACCTCTGTATCCTCGCTCATGACTCCTCAGGAAGCCTCCTCACTCCTCGATCCTCGATCCTCGCCCCCTCGCGGTGCAATTAGGGAATTGAGATGTCCTTCAAGATGGCTGAGCTTGATCGGTTTCCGGGTCATAGGATGGAGGACGGAGGAGCGAGGAAACGAGGAGGGATATTGAGAAGCACCCCGGTTACTATTCTTCTTCTTCTTCTTTTACAGCAGTTGGCATCCAGCGTTTTGGTGCATCCTTCTGTTCCGGAGTATGGATCAGAAAATAGGTTTACAGACTAATCATCCACCTTCCCCCATTCTCCCCTGTTCACACATACCATACACACATACACACACTTCTTCCCTGACCTACAATAATACTATTTATACGACTAGCTTCCTTAATACCCCTATACCTATTCAAATCCTATCAAAAACCCCTGTTTCTCTTTAAAAATTCATAAGAATTCTGGGCTGAGCCCTATGTTTTGTACTCAATAACCCTTTTAATGTGATGTCTTGGACACCTGTCTCCCACATCTTGTTCCTCATCACCTCTCTTTGTGTTTCATACCTACTGCATCTCAAGACTACATGCTCTACTGACTCCTCTTCTTGACAACCTTCACATGGTTACTATCTTACTCACTCTCCTATAAAAGGGTGAGCTAGCAATAGTTACCTTCCTAAAACTCCCCCTATTGACAGGGAGGAAAACTACCCCAGGGACAGCTGTACCTAAAGCCGAGTTCAGACTGCACAATTTTAGCCCCGATTTTGGCTCGCCGACAGGTTTTGAGAAATCGCAGACAAATGCCCGAAATCACAGGCAAATCGGTGCTCGTTCACACGAGTGACAATCACGCAGTGTGAATGAGCAAAGATGCGATATGAGAGAATCGCCGACGAGTCGCCGACACCCGTGAGATATTTGGCATGCTAAATATCTGGACCTGTCGGTGATTCAAAATCCTGCTGTGTGAAAAGTGTTCTGACTGAAAACTACATCGGCGATGACAGACAGCCAATGAGAGAACAAGATACAGAGCAGCAGGGAGTTTGGGGAGGAGATATAGACCAAAATATCAGCAAGCATGGCTTCGTACACATAAACATTACAATTCTACAGAACAGAACCAAAGCACAAACATTTGCTTGACCATCCCCAACAGCAGCACATTGAAAAGTTATGTATTTAGTTCCAACTGTCGTTGCAGAACACACAATCCACAGTCTCCCTGTTACGAACTTTTAAAAAAGGTCTAGGGTTAGAACGTAACATTTAGATATTATATTGCTGCAACGATTGCTCGATTGATTGATTGCTCGATTGCTCCTGTCTGCCTCTCTGCCTCGCTGCTCAGTGTTTTGTATCTCCGTATAGCTTTGTTTTCTCTTACTTTTATTGAATCTCGTACTTTTTGTTGCTTATATTATCATTACTTTATATATATACTATTGCCCACCACATTAATCTGACGTCGCCAGCTTGTAATCTTTGAATCTAAATCGCTGTTACAACGTGTTTGCATCTCGCTAGCTTGTTTAACTTGTCATCAGTCTCGCGCGCTTCTCTTCCAACGCGTTCATCAAACAGCTGTGGCAACTCGGATCAGTCTACAAACACGGTGAGTTATGTCATCCTTTCCCAGTGTTATATCGTGTTCCATCTGTCACATGTTTAGCATAGCCCTCTTTGTCAGCGATGAGGGATTTACATGTCATAAATGTAGGGAAATAGTCAGGCTGACAGAGAGAATCTCAGAATTAGAGACACGCATCCAAACTTTAATTGAGGATAGTAAGAATGCAGGGGCTTCAGATACTGTTTTGGATGCGACTAGCTTAGTGAACTCTGTACATTGTTCGGTTCCGGCTGTAAAGCCCGCGCAGCAGGGCACTTGGGTAACGGTGAGGCGGCCTAGCCGCGGAAAACACCACTCTTCCGTTCCATTAAGAACATCAAACAGGTTCTCCCCACTCAGTGACGCACCCACTGAGAATCCTGTTGAAAGTGCCCTAGTAATTGGCGATTCTATTACACGGAACGTGAAAATAGAGACACCAGCCACCATAGTCACATGTTTGCCGGGAGCCAGAGCACCTGACATCAAAGCAAATTTAAAAGTGCTGGCTAATGCTAATCATAAATTCTCTAAAATTATTATTCACGTTGGCACAAATGATGTTCGACTTCGCCAGTCGGAGATCACTAAAATTAACATTAAAGAGGTGTGTGAACTCGCAAGTACAATGTCAGGAGAAGTAATTTGCTCTGGTCCCCTTCCTGTTCGTCGGAGTGATGAGATAGTTAGCAGATTATCATCACTCAATGGCTGGCTGTCTAAGTGGTGTCCGCAGAATAATATAGGTTTCATAGATAATTGGAAAAGTTTTTGGGGCAGACCTGACCTGTTGAAAAGAGATGGTATTCATCCCTCCCGGGATGGTGCTGCTCTTCTCTCTAGTAATATGGCACATAGTCTTAGAGCTGAAACATGACAAACTACGGCCCAGGTCAGGAAGCAGACAGACTGGCTAAACCGACCGTCTGCTAGCTGCCTCACGTTACAGAAATCAGATAAATCCCAACACATAGAAACTCTTACACCTAGATATTATCACATAGAGACTGTGTCTGTACCCCGAATTAATAAAAACAAAAAACTTCCAAACCCATTTAATGGAAAAATTTTAATTGATGTTCAACAAATAAAACAAAATCGAGATAATAATGATAAACAAATGATAAAGCTTGGATTGTTAAATATTAGATCACTTTCTTCAAAAGCACTTATTGTAAATGATATTATCACAGACAATGATCTAGATGTGCTGTGTTTGACAGAAACCTGGCTAAAACCGGACGATTACATTACTTTAAATGAGTCTAGCCCTCAAGGTTATGATTATCGACACAATCCTCGACAGAAAGGCAAAGGGGGAGGTGTTGCTGTAATTTATAGTAATATTTACAGTATTAGTCAAAAGTCTTTCAAATATAATTCCTTCGAAGTGATGGTGCTTTACGTAACATTATGTAAGTTGACATTTGTGTTGGCTACTGTATACAGGCCACCAGGACACCATACAGACTTTATTAAAGAATTTGCTGATTTTCTATCAGAGTTAGTACTAGCTGCAGATAAAGTCCTTGCTGTTGGTGATTTTAATATCCATGTAGATAATAAAAAAGACTCATTGGGATTGGCATTTACGGACATTCTAAATTCTATTGGTGTTAGACAACACGTGTCAGGACCCACTCATTGTCGTAATCATACTTTAGATCTAATATTATCACATGGAATCGATATTGACGCCGTCGAAATTCTGCAGCAGAGTGACGACATCTCAGATCATTATCTAGTCTCGTGTATACTACATTTAGTTAAAGAGGCTAAACTGCCTCCCTGCCATAAATATGGTAGAACCATCACTTCTACCACTAAAGATCGCTTTATAAATAACCTTCCTGATCAGTTTCATCACCTTAGCATACCAGACAGCTTAGAAGACCTCGATGTTGCAACAGAAACTATTGCCTCTGTCTTTTCCAGCACATTAGATTCAGTCGCTCCTTTGCGTTTATAAAAGATTAAGGAATTTAATCCAATGCCATGGTACAGTGAGCAGACTCGGGCCCTAAAAACTGCAGCCAGAAAAATGGAGCGTAGCTGGAAGAAAACAAAACTAGAAGTATTCCGCATTTCGTGGAGAGAGAAAATGATTGAGTACAGAAGGGCCTTAAAAACTGCCAGATCTGCCTATTTTTCAAAACTCTTAGAAGAAAATAAACACAACCCTAGGTATTTATTTGATACAGTGGCTAAATTAACAAGAAATAAAGCTTCAACTTCTGATGTTCCCAAAGAGCACAGCAGTAACGACTTTATGAACTTCTTTACTTGCAAGATTGATAATATTAGAGAGAAAATTATAACCATGCAACCGTCTACTACAGTATCGTGTCAGACATTGCATTGTAGTGTCCCTGAGGAAAAATTCATTTCATTTACTGCTTTAGGAGAGGAAGAATTGTCTAAACTTGTTAAATCATCAAAATCAACAACATGTATGTTAGACCCTATACCAACTAAGCTATTGAAAGAGATGCTTCCAGAAGTCATAGATCCTCTTCTTAATATTGTTAATTCATCTTTGTCATTAGGATACGTACCAAAAACTTTTAAGCTGGCTATTATTAAACCTCTACTAGATCCTAAAGAATTAGTCAATTACAGGCCGATCTCAAATCTTACTTTTCTGTCAAAAATACTAGAAAAGGCAGTTTCATCGCAACTATGTTCCTTTTTAGAAAGAAATAATATCTGTGAGGATTTCCATTCAGGATTTAGACCATACCATAGTACTGAGACTGCTCTCATTAGAGTTACTAATGATTTGCTCTTATCATCAGATCGTGGTTGTATCTCTCTATTAGTGTTACTGGATCTTAGTGCTGCATTTGACACTATCGATCACAATATTCTCTTAAATAGACTTGAAAATTATGTTGGCATTAGTGGAATTGCATTGGCATGGTTCAAATCATACTTATCTGACCGTTATCAGTTTGTAGTAGTAAACGATGAGATATCATATCGATCACAAGTTAAATATGGAGTACCGCAAGGCTCAGTACTAGGACCATTGCTTTTCACTCTGTACATGCTACCCTTGGGAGATATCATTAGGAAGCATGGCGTTAGTTTTCATTGTTACGCTGATGATACTCAGCTCTATATTTCTTAACGCCCTGACGAAACTTACCAATTCACAAAATTAACAGAATGCATAGCTGATATAAAAAACTGGATGACCAGTAATTTCCTACTACTAAATTCAGAAAAAACAGAGATTCTAATTTTTGGACCAAAAACTTCTTCATGTAATAACCTAGAATATTGTCTAACACTTGATGGCTGCTCTGTTAAGTCTTCGTCGTCAGCTAGGAACCTGGGTGTGCTCTTTGATATGAATCTTTCATTTGAAGGCCATGTTACTAGCATCTGTAAAACTGCTTTCTTCCATCTTAAAAATATATCTAAACTACGACATATGCTCTCAATGAAGAATGCAGAACAGTTAGTTCATGCGTTCATGACCTCAAGGTTAGATTACTGTAACGCTCTACTGGGTGGTTGTTCCGTAACAGTGATACATGTTCTGACCAGTCAGTAGAATACACCACTAGATCGTCCAGATACGCATTACAATTTGGAACCCAGCGGGAGCAGAATATTGTAAAAAACTGTAAGGAGTCACAAAAGCTGAGATATCAGAGGTACAAGAGGTAAGGGGAACTTGCCAGTATCCCTTTAATAGATCTAACTTACTGACATAACGAGCAGAACCAAGATTATCCACGCAATCTTCCATGCGTGGCAGGGGAAAACAGTCTGGAATGGTAACTGCATTTACCTTCCGATAGTCAGTACAGAATCGCGCAGTGCCATCACTCTTCGGGATCAATAGGCATGGTGAACTCCAAGGACTACAACTGAACTTAGCAAGTCCATGCTTCAACAAGTAATCAACCTCATCTCGCATGACAGCTCTCTTCGTGGCATTCACACGGTATGCATGCTGCTTTAACGGAGTGGCATTACCTACATTAATATCATGCTGCAGAACTGTGGTGCGAGAAGGAACATCACTAAACAGAGAAGGGAAATCATTAATCAGATGCATAATATCACTTCGTTGTTCTTCAGATAAATGTTTTAAGTGAGATGGTAGTTCACTTAATACCTCAGAATTTTTGATTCTAGCACATTGTTGATATGTATGACGGGACCCTATGCCATCATCCTCAGCATCAGCATCACGAGCAGCAGTCACTCCACCACAGGCTATAGCTACAGGAGCTGGAACAGAAGCTGCAGTGGAAACTTCCATTCGAGGAGATTCCCTACTGTCATATGCTTTTAACATGTTCACATGGCACACACGAGACTTTCTCTTTCTGTCGGGAGTACAAACCACATAATCGGTGTCACTCAACTTCTTTGACACTTGGTAAGGACCTGAGAAACGTTCAGATAAAGCAGAGCCAACAATAGGGAGTAACACCAACACCTGATCTCCTTCTTGAAAACAGCGCTGAACAGATTTACGATCAAACCGACATTTCATATTTTCTTGAGCACTAGTCAGTGAATCTTTCACCATAAAACAAGCTTTATGTAACCGCTCACGGAATTTACTGACGTAATCCAGAACATTCTTTTTTGGGCTGGAATCAAGAGACAGAATATTTTCTTTGAGCATTTTTAAAGGACCTCGGACGGTATGTCCGAACACGAGCTCGGCGGGACTAAATCCAAGGCTTTCCTGCACAGCCTCTCTAGCCGCAAACAAAACCAACGGTACCCCCTCGTCCCAATCTTTACCTGTATCCATGCAGTACTTTCTGAGCATCGCTTTCAACGTTTGATGGAAGCGTTCGAGAGCCCCTTGAGTCTCTGGGTGATAGGCGCTGGCAACTCTGTGAGAAATATTCAGGGTGGTCAAAACTTGTGAAAAAAGTTTAGAAAGAAAGTTAGTGCCTTGATCGGTTTGCACGATCTTCGGTAAACCAAAGGTAGAAAAGAATTTCACAAGCGCTTTAATGATCACCAACGCTGTAATTTTTCTCAATGGAATCGCCTCAGGAAAACGCATAGCACTACACATAATCGTTAGAAGAAATTGATTGCCATTTTTAGTTTTAGGTAGGGGTCCCACGCAATCAACGATTACATGCTCAAATGGTTCTCCTACCACTGGAATAGGGACGAGCGGCGCAGGGGGAATTACCTGGTTCGGTTTGCCAGTAACCTGACAAGTGTGACAAGTGCGGCAGAAATGAGCGACATCAGTTTTTAGGCGAGGCCAAAAGAAATGCCTCAGAATTCGATTATATGTTTTCTTAATGCCTAAATGTCCTGATAGATCATGATCATGAGCTAAGGATAGAACTTGCTGACGATAACATGAGGGAATCACAATTTGATACACCACATTCCATTCCGAATCATCCTTAACATCGGGACACCACTTATGCATCAATAAGCCATTTTCAACTAAATAAACAGATTTTCTCTGTTGTGCTTCCTCCAAGGGAACAACTGCAGAGAAACATTTTCGCAACGTCAGATCGGCTGTCTGTGCAGAAATAATTTTCTCACGCGTCACAGGCAACTTCAAACAGTGCGAACTGACAGGAGAGGATACTTCGACAGTCTTACCTTTCACCAGCGGTAAAACGTCATCGGCAAGTATAGGTGCAATAAAAGAGGAAGACAAATCAAAAACATCTTTCTTGCGAGCCTGGGCTCGCGTAACGGTGCAAGCCGGAAAAATTTCAGGATACATCTCGGACGCCAGATCGGCCAGATCTAACACGGGGTTATCAAAAACCTCCAACAAGGGAAAAACCTTCCCACCAGCTAGATCATTGCCGAGGATAAATTCTACCCCTTTCACAGGCAAACATTCACAAACTCCTACTTTTACAAATCCCGTACACAGCTCAGACTGCAAATGCACCTGATGTAAAGGCACTTTAACAAGACCCATCTCTATGCCCTGTACCAATACTTTACTGCCACAAGAAGTCTGCTCAGAAAACGGCAGTACACCTGCAACCACAAAGGATTGAGTAGTACCAGTGTCACGGAGCATTTTAATTCTCACCTGCTCTGTAGACTTACCCGTAATGGAAATTAACCCTTCCGTCAAGAACGGTTCGTAACTAAAATCTGGCTTACCATCACACTCAACATTGTCAACGTCAACAGCCTTCACAAAATCAACGCTCTTGGTCGCAGATCCCTGCTGCTTTCGTTTCAGCATGGAACAGTCAGCAATTAAATGTCCGGACTTATGACAATAAAAGCATTCTCGATCTTCCTTTGACTTCGGAGCACTTGTTTTCGGTCGTGACTGGTTATTCGGAGGAACGGACGTGGGTTTATCAGAACGGACGGTGGTAAATATGTTCTTATGTGTCAGCGCGAATTCATCTGCAAAGACAGAAGCTTGAGATAAGGCGGTGACCTTTTGTTCATTTAAGTATACAATGACACGTTCGGGAATACAGTTCTTAAATTCTTCTAAAAGAATAAGTTCTCGTAGTGTCTTTAAATCTGTGACTTTACTTGACACGCACCACTTGTCAAATAAAACACCTTTTTCATCTTTCGAATTCAATGAACGATTGACAGGAATTTTTCTTGTGGCCTCTAAACCACTGCCTATAAGCTTCTGGTACCAACTCATAAGCACGCAGGATTGCAGCTTTCATCATGTCATAATTTAAACTGTCTTCTAAAGATAGAGTTGCACACACCTCCTGAGCCTTACCAGTTAATTTGCACTGCAACAGTAAAGGCCACACTTCCCTAGACCAATTTAGTGCGGACGCAATACGCTCAAACACACCAAAATATGAGTCGACTTCTGCTTCTCGAAATTGCGGTACGAGAGAGATATGCTTACTCACATCAAAGGTGGTTGCTGCTAGTCTGCACCGGTGGAACAACTGGGACAGGTGAATTTTTAGCTGCGTTCAGCTCAAGTTCACGCAGTTTAATCTGCTTTTCCGCCTCAATTTCTAACCTGCGAACTTCAAGATGTAAATTCATCTCAGCCCGACGACTCTCTGCCCGTTCCTGCGCTTCCATTTGGACACGCGCCAAGCGAATTTTCAACTGGGCACCACCTCCAGACCCAACAGAGATCGGAGAAAAAGGTTCAAAGGGCGGCAGAACAGCCTTGGTCTCAGACCCCTCCACCTCAGCCGTTCCACCCTGCTCCTCATCACCAGACACATGTGAGTTAACGTCGGTGCCAAGAGAATCCTCTGTTCCAGCAGGCAAAACCAAAACACACAGTTCCACCAACCTTTGTATGATAATGCTCTTTATATCTCTCTTAAGCTGTTGCTTCGTAACCGCAATTTTATAATGGGCAGCGATACATAGCAAATCATCTTTTCTGCACTTGTTAAGCTGTTCAACAGACGGCGTTTTAACGAAATTCTCTAAGTCGAAATCGGCCATTGCCACACCGAAACAAACCAGGTTAACAAGTCACGCCCTACAAACAAATTACGAAAGAGTCTTGGCCATTCTACTTCCCACTCCAGCAATATTTAATCATGGGAAATATTATCCCGGACGAGCCCCCATTAAATGTTACAAACTTTTAAAAAAGGTCTAGGGTTAGAACGTAACATTTAGATATTATATTGCTGTAACAGAGCGGGCAGCAGAAAAGACCAGACACCAAAAGCATTTATGATCGATGGATTTATTATTTCAAAAAGCCGAAGCCACTAGACAACATGTGAGTGCGCTATCTTACAATGTAGTTTGGAAAGAAATATAAAGAAAGGAAAATACAGTTAACTAATGGGGAAAAGAACTATGGTGGCGCCAAATTAAAGAAAATAATAAAACAAAATAATTCATAAACTAAGTCCCCAAAATCCTCTAAACTGGCTAACCAAAGAAAAATGCAGAAAGCAAAACCGAAATCTTCGGCGCATCCGACGCCTTAACTAAAACTACTCTAAATAAAAAACAGAAATAAAGAAAGGGCGCTCACCTCTTACCTGTTGTATATAACATTAAATCTCTACGGGCAGTATGTATGTCGCGTGACCTGCTTACCTGTTCTGTTTCTCCAAAAGGTAGTAAGTTACTCTTAACTCTCAACATTTCACATAGTACAAAGACAAATGTTGAATTCACGCCGAATAACAAAAGAGACAAGTTATGACAGGCTCTAACTTAAACGCCTGCCGTACATAAATACACACACACACTGCACTCCTGATCAGTACACGCTGGAAGACTTTTAAACACCAAGGCGGCACTTGATTGGCTGCAGCTATGACCTCTTGATAGAGAGTGACAGTCGCCTACTCCAATCAGCGGAAACCTGAGAGCAAGACAGCACAAAGAAAGGACAGAAAACAGAGGCAGGGGAAAAAAAACCCCATCCGAAACACGAGCAGCACGTAACACTCCCCAAACATTTCCTCCTCCATATTCTTCTTTTATTTATGTTGTTTTCGCTGCAAATCAGCGCACAGGCAATTCGTATTTCAAGCTTCTTGCGGGCTACTATTTTTAATAATAATCCCACCGTGTGTTTCAATCAGCTCCCTAGTTCAGTAGTCAGGGCACTGCTCAGGGTATCAGCCACATTCACTTTCATTATATACTGATTCACGACCTAGGGAGCTAGGGAGCTGATTGAGACGCAGGGCCAGTCTCACGTGAGAACTCCGGTCTTGAACGCGTGATATCGCGTTGTTTCCTTGTCACATCTCGCGTGTGTTTGGTTGTGAAACGTAGTTTGCGTGCCAGACAGAGTTGTCGGCGATTCTTCCTATTGTAAAGTCATGCAGTGTGAAAACTTCTGTCGCCGATCCATCGTGCAGTTTGAACACAGCAGCGACTGAATGCCGGCCAAGATAGTCATGCAGTGTGAAAAGAACAGTGACCCGACTACTTTGAAAATCGTGTAGTCTGAACTCGGCATAACTGTTACACACAGTTAGGTTCAACTGTTTGCAAAACGAAACTCAGAGATCTATTTGTCCCAGTGCCTATGATTCTCCTTGACAAATGAGGCAAACATGGTTTTGAGAGTTTTGTTGATTCTTTCGGTGAAGTTAGTCTGTGGATGGTATGATGTAGTAAGTTTTTGGGTCACTCCCCATTTTTTACACGTCAGGTTTATCAGTTGGGAAGTAAATTGTGGACCACAGTCCGAAACCAAATAAGCAGGTGTCCCCCAGTGAGTAAAGATTTATCTTATGAGGATCTATTAAAGGGGCAGCTATTAAAGGGGCTTTTGCTATTCTGATTGGGAATAGTTCAACCCACTTATTGCAGTAGTCCACAATGACCAACAGATACTCATTCTGTTTAAGACTTTTTGGGAATGGCCCCATCAAGTCAATACCAAGCATGTAACCAGGCTGTACAACTGGAGTGGATTGCAAATGACCTGTCAGCTTGGTTATACGAGGCTTGTACTGCTGACATATTTGGCATTGTTTACAATAATCCCAGGTGTCTTTGTGAATTGTTGGCCAGTACACCACAGTGAGCAATCGGCGCAGAGTCTTTATTCGTCCCAAATGCCCGCATAAGGGATTATTCATGGGCTTAATGCAGAAACTGCTGCCTTAAAGGAGCTGGTACATCTACTTGCAAGGACTGATGCTTATGAGGATGGGGTACGCATCTAAACAGATAGCCATTACATATGGTACAGTGAATATGATTAGGGTCTACAGGTTTAGTGTTAGCAGCATCCCACAAAGGCTTAAGTGATGTATCAGACTGTTGTTGCTCACCAATCTCTTCCCAACTAATGGGCAAATCGCTTCCCATTCCCTTGGCTTGGTACATTGCAACTTGAGCAGACGACTGTTCTTCAGCAATACTTCGAGACAAAGTATCAGGGACAATATTACACCTTCCTTTACGGTTACATACAATAAAATCAAATCCTTGCAAACGGATGGTACGGAACGAACGCGGCACCAGTTTAGTTTTTTTCCATAAGTAAGCTTTTTGAAGAATACGGAAAGCGGAAGCATGTGCAAGGCGATCATCTGTTTATATAAAGCATATACATAGCATATCACACCTCTCTTCATCTCTCTGCACTGGCTACCAGTTGCTGCTCGCATCAAATTGCGTTGACGCTTGCTTACAGATCTACCACAGGCTCAGCACCCTCCTACTTCCACTCACTCTTACGAGTCTACACTCCTACCAGAAGCCTACGCTCATTAAAGGAGCGAAGGCTTGTGGTACCGTCACAGAGAGGCACGAAATCACTCTCCAGGACATTCTCGTTCACTGTTCCTTGCTGGTGGAATGATCTTCCTGCCTTCATCCGGAATGCAGAATCCCTAGCAATATTCAAAAGACAGTTGAAAACTCATCTCTTTCGTGAGCACTTAACCAAAAAAAACTTTCACTTCTTCTAATCCCTCTCTATTGTAGCTTATGATACTCTGAGCACTGCCTATAACTTGTATTGTGAGCACTTCTTGTGTCTATTTGCCTAGTCATGATGACTCGCTTGTTGTATTCCTCACTTGTAAGTTGCTTTGGATAAAAGCGTCTGCCAAATGAATAAATGTAAATGTAAATGCCGAACCTCTGAGCGCTTTGCTTGCCGGCCCTGCCCTGCAAGCCGCATCCATTGAGGGCGTGTGCTCTCACGTAGAGAGTGCTAGAAAGAGCTCAATGCTGACAGCGCTCAGCTGAATGTGACTGCTGATCGACTGCTTTTGAGTCTGCTGATCGATTGCTCCAGTCTGCTCCTCTCTGTCTCACTGCTGAATAGTTTTCTGTTGATTCGGCTGTGCACAGCTCCAGATGTTAAAAGGGGTGGTTCAATGTGATTTCACTTTTTTAACTTTAGTTAGTGTGTAATGTTGCTGCTTGAGCATAAACAGTATCTGCAAAGTTACAGCGCTGAAAGTTCAATGCAAATGGAGATATTGTCTTTTAAAGTTATGGCAGTTTAATGCCTACAAAAACGACCAGTTTGGACTACAACGAGCTTCTTCCCGGTTTGGTGACATCATAAACCCTGCAAAACACGCCCCCGGGAACATGCAACAAAGTGGGCGAGGCCATGTGGCGCAGCATGTGGAAGCGGAAGAGTTGTGTACACCGGACGTGAGCGGCGTGACGCAACGCGTCAAAAGATATAGAACACGTTATAATCAGTGATATTGTCTACACTGGATGCGCAGTGGAAGACAGCTTCCGGAATCTACACTAGTTCAATGCTGGATTTGCACAAAGGCTATTACTGAAAGATGGAGCAGTTCTCACTTTAAAAGCAGAATCTGCTGTTTATTGGCTTCAAACTGTAAGTACGTTTTATTGTTAGTACATGTCTTTTAAACATATAGTTCTGTTGCTATTTGTGTTTGCATCAAGGACATATACAAAGAGCAACTCGCTTTTGCTTCGCTAGCCAGTTAGCTAAATTCTAGTGTATAACTGTTACTTCTCCAAAAAACATCTATGTTCATAGACAAACAGTTGTTTGTGCTATAAATTAAACGCTACCTTTACAAAACTGTGACTACTCAGTCATGTATTCGGCTACAGTAAAGCTTTAATCAGGATAAAACTTTATTTTGAAAGCTAACAAACAGCAGTGACAGCATATCTAAACACTTTGACACAAATACTGTCATGGAATGCACTGAAACTTGAGGGTTAGATCCAATTGCAGCATTTATTAGGGAAATCCAAAATTGTCATGAAGCCAGGCAAGAGTCAAAATCCACAGAATCAGTCCACAAGAAACAAGAAACAAAAACCAAAACAGAGAAGCTCGAATTCTGAGGTGCATGTAACATAGATTAAGACACGACAACAAAGGCAGAAACAAACTCAGTATAAATAGACAGACACTAATAACAAAACTCAAGACAGCTGGGTGCAATGAAGGGATAATGAGTCCGGGAAGTGGGTTATGGGAAATGAAGTCTGAAGTGGTGAGGCAATTGTCCAGGGTGGAGTGCCCTCTGGTGGCTAACCAGGGCACTCCAACTGGTGATCATGAAAAATACAAAATGAAATACCATTCATAATCGTCCTTTAAAAGCCGCGATTGCAGCTTGACTCTCTTCATCTGGGTCTGATTCGGGCTCAGTTTGATACAGCAATATAGACGCCATTAAGGAAGTCAAACGAGCCGTTCATATGACAGTGGAAACAGAGGTGTAGAATAAAGGTCAAATATATGAAAAATGCAGCGTTTTCAATAAAACAAAGCATTAAGACATGTTAAACTGTGGCCTAAAAACACAGTCAAGCCTAGAAAAAAAACACTGAACCACCCCTTTAATACTGGCTTGTCTAATGCCTTGAACATGGACTGGCATATGCAAAATCTGGGGGCATACATATTAATGATCCCGACTGTTGCATCACAGTCAGTATTATGTTGAGATTCGCCTGTTCTTCAGAGGTCTTTTGCACAAAACAAATTTACATAAGAAGGAGGAAACAATAGTGTTTGAGACTCACTGTATGTAATTTCCATGTACAGAACTCTAATTATTTAACTATGCTGAGGTAAATTCAATTTTCAATTCTTGGGCACCTTAAGGGTGCTTTCACACTTGGTTCGATTGCCTGGACCGAACCCGAGTTCGATTGCTCCCCCCTCCCCCTGCCCCCACTGGACTGTGTTCACATTATATTATTTGGGTCCGACCCGCGGTTCGTTTGCGTCATCAAACCAGCAGCTGTTTACTCCGTTGCTTAGTAACGACGGCGCAGGAGAAGGCGGCAAAATGCATAATGTTGCTCTCCTCACTTTCATATTTTTGTTTTTGAACCGTTGGTTTTGTTCATAACGGCACTTGCCTCTATCTGCCGCGACTGTAGTACAGAAGGTGAGCAGAAATAAGAAAGGCTACACTGCAGCTCTCTGCTTGCAGCACGTCAGTCACGCTCATTGGGAAAGTGAGTGAAACACACACACAAACACACATTTTTATCAAATAATACAGCATTAATAGCAGTTCACTTCCGCAATTTTGTACGTTTGCATTCATATCAGAAGCGAACTGTACCGGAGTTCACTTGAACCGCACCCCAGACCACCCTTTTTAAACGGACTCAGGTACGGTTCGCGGGTGCGCACCCGAGTTCAGAAGACCGTGTTCACATCATCCAAACGTACCGAACTCTGACGTCAATCGAACCCGGGTGCGCACCAAAAGTGCTAATGTGAAAGCACCCTTAAATAATGCAACGTTTCGACCAACAGGTCTTCATCAGGCACAAACATGTGGCATACACTCAACTCTTTATATTCTCAAGACATACACTCAACTCTTTTTATTTTCAAGATTCATATGAAGTGGACCTGGAGGACAGTGAGGGTTGTTTCGAGTACATCGATGCCTTCATGTCAAGTGAATCCTTGCTTGAGACTGAGGATCAAGGTATGAGTGGACTCTTGTCATTGCAAGAGACTAAAATCAGCAAAACAGATTTGCACTGCCATATGTACGTCTGATGTTGATACAAACACTCACCTTACACATGTGTCACATCCACTCACCATTGATGAACAGACACTGACTACTAATGGCACTTACCTGACACCACCTCTTGCTGCAACTGATTTAAGGGGTGTTAAGGGGGCTGAACCTAGAATAAGCACAGATATAAGTAAAATGCTTGCAGAGTATGAAGCACTTAGTAGGAAAATACACCAGTACATGACAACACCCACACAACACACTGACCTTGCCCAACCTGTAGTATGGGGGGTGCTGCCACACCACATTTGGACAAGACAACCCAGACACGTAACTCCCCACACAGCAAAAGAGCTCTGCGGCAGATCGCCGCGGAGGTATCGTGGCTTCTGGACCGTATCCGCGAACGGACCTGTATCGGCGTCTACTTGCACACAGTGACAGTGCCGCAATAAAGGCGGATCGCGGACCCGCTGTGGCTCCGCGCTGCATCCGCGATTAAAACCTTACTTCCGCGGCGGGTCCATTTGGGACCCGCAAATTGATACAACCGTTACAGTAAAGGAGCGTGCGCGTCCATGGATCCAACATGGGTCGGTCAGGATCCGCTGATTGACAGTAGAATTTATCTGCATTCAAGTCGCCAAACCCGCGTGACTGTCACATTTGTTTTGGCACCGCCCAGAGGATCAGCTCTGCCTCTGGGCGGTGCCAAAACTGACTGACTGAAGTGACTTGTGGCCAAGTATGGTGACCCATACTCGGAATTTGTGCTCTGCATTTAACCCATCCAAGTGCACACACAGCAGTGAACACACACACACCGTGAACACACACCCGGAGCAGTGGGCAGCCATTGCTGTGGCGCCCGGGGAGCAGTTGGGGGTACGGTGCCTTGCTCAAGGGTCTCACCTCAGTTGTGGTATTGAAGGTGGGGAGAGCGCTGGATATTCACTCCCCTCACCAACAATCCCTGCTGGACCTGAGACTCGAACCCATGACCTTTGGGTTATAAGTCCGACTCTCTATCCATTAGGCCACGACTGCCCCACAGCTTGATGTGCAGGAAAGAGACTTCATTGGGAGACTCTGCGGGCCACATACGGTCTAGATCTTCCCAAGCGGAACTATCTAGCCGATGCGCTGCCCGCAGCCTTTTCTCCTCTGTATGTAACAGAGGAGATCTCGCAGTCCTTTTCTGCACTTGAGCCATGATGACATGATGAGCTTGAGTCACAAATGTGACAGTCACGCAGGTTTGGCGACTTGAATGCGGATCCGCCTAGGAGTCTCCTGCTGTGTGGGTCATGACTTTGCTTTCCCCTTGGGGGGACTCCCATGTATCCAGCCACGTGAGTTCAAGATGCACAGAGGCCAGACTGGTGATCACTCGTCGGACATCACATATAATAATGTATGCAGACAGATGGACGCTGGCTTCAGAGAGAACTTCAGCGATACCGACATTGTCAATCAAGGACATGCTGATAAATAAAGACGACATGACAGTAAACGAGTTAAAAGGTTTCCTACAGTTACACCTAGGAGATCGGAGCAGTACAGAACTATTTCAAGAATTGATGTGCATCAAACAAAGCGATCACAAGACCCCTCAACAGTTCTTATACCGTGTACTGGGGTTAAAACAGAAAATACTTTTTGCAGCGAGGCAAGCTGATTCAGATCGCAAGTATAGTGCAGCCACTGTGCAAGACGTGTTTTTACACACAGTGTACCAGGGTCTGAGTCACGAATGCAAAGACATTCGCAGCAAATTGAAGCCACTGCTTGCTGACAGTAATGTGACCGAGGATGCCATCCTCAGACACGTAATGAAAGTCACAAGTGATGAAACTGAGAGATTGCGACAGCTGGGCCCGCTGACCAGAACAAAACCGTCCACAGTAAGTAGCGCTCAAGTCCACAGTGAATCTGGCTGTGACGAGGGGGGAAGGACAGAGGCTGCTGCGAAAAAAGCCAAAATGACCCACTCAGACAACTGACCGTGAGAATCGACGCCCTAACTAACATGGTCGATGCACTACAACACTCAGTGGTGGCACAGGTGGAGAGAGATTGCCAATGCTTAGCCAGTCAACTAGTTTCCCGCAAAGTGAGTCACTCGCGGTACTGTCCGAAGTGTACAGGAGACGGGACTGTCCACATTGCTTCATCTGCAGTGAGGAGGGGCACCGGGCAGCTGGATGCTTGAGACGACCTCAGCGGCAGGGAAACGGGAACCGGCAACTGCAGAGGGACAATCAGTGACCGTAGAGTGAATGTCCCAAACTGATTCAACCTACTCAACGCTGTACAGACCTGGTGGAAGAAAAGCCATAAATCAAAGATGCACCAACCAGAGACAAAATCAACAGACCTGGAAGTGGAACATAGGACTTGCCAGACCAAAACTGACACCATAATCACACTGATAGGAAGCAAAGCATTAACCCTCTGGAGTCTGAGGCTGATTTGGGGCCTGGAGAAGTTTTGACATGCCCTGACATTTGTGCTTTTTTCAGTTGTTCATAAACATATTAATGACACAAGTGTCATTACACTGTATTCAGCACAAACTAGGCTACCATAATATGTGAGGAACATGTATGTACATGTTTGTGTTTTTGAAGGAATAACGTTTATGCGTGGTTATTGAAAAAACAAAAAACTTAAGTCACTGAAATAAGGCCAAAAAAATAATATTATATATGTGTTCACAAGACATCTGGGTATTGGAGGTTGTAGACTAGTTTTTGCTTCAAAATTATGTAAAAATTATCCTGCCTACTCGTTCATTTATAACAATATATTGATTTCGTTTTTGTAAGACACTTTTTGTCAAGAAACACAGTATATGTGGAGGCGTGAATCATCATGAATAATGGATAATTCACACCTGAGAAGACAAAAGAATCGCATAAAAGACCTGTAATGTCCTGCATATTAATGAGGCCTTTCAGTCAGGTAGGCTGTGAAAAATACCCTCTGTGATCATGTCTCAAGCTCATCATGGTGTATATCAAACATACAGAAAACACAGCAATACTGTGAAATATTATTACAATTTAAAATAATGGTATTCTATTATATACTTTAAAATATAATGTATTTCTGTGATGCAAAGTGTCTGAACAATTATGTTACCTCTATTTTAGCTTAAAAGCATGCACATTTGGAGAAATATTGATGGATTCTCATATGTTTATGTCAATTTTCTATACAGAGGAGTAATATTTATTCAGTATTTATTGTCATCACTATGAGCGCTGGATACTGTGTTTTCAATTCATACTTGCAGCGGGAGGGCGTTTCAATTGATATATTACTTATGTCTCTATGACAAAAAATGACAGAGTATTTTTAGTCTGTTTTGCTGCAATGTGAAAAAAATGCTGCAAAATGCGCCAGCGCGTTACCCGACTCCAGAGAGTTAACCCAGTGCAACTTGAATGGACTCAACATGAGGGCACTGCTGGACACAGGTCAGCATAGGTGATTGTGTGTGCAAAGAGAAATACCTACCTGATATTGAGGTGAGACCACTGCAAGACCTACTAGGATTTGGGAAAGATCTGGAGGTATGTGTGGTTATTGGAGATCCTATTCCTTTCAACGGATGGACAGTCATCACGGTGCTAGGAAACGAGGATCCCAGCCTTTCCATCAATGTACCATTCCTGGTAAGCATAATGCCAATTGAGAGACAACTCCTGGGCTTCAACGTGATTGAGGAACTGATTCAGGGGCAGCCCGAGCAACTCATGCAAACACTCACCACTCTATTAGCTGGAGCTATTGATGTCCCAAACAAGAAGGCACAACCCCTAATTGAAGCTATACGGACTGCAGAAGAAGATGAATGTGGTCATCTGAAGGTCGGTCAGAGTGGAGTCATAATTCCGGCAGGGCAGATTGCCTGGGTGCAATGCCAGATCATGGCAAAGTTAGCACAGTTGGGCTCTGTAGTCTTGTTTAAACCACAAGAGGATAACACCCATGTAAAATGTCTGGATCTTGGAGAGGGGCCTCTGGTAATACCTAACAAAGGTGGCTCATGCATATCTGTACCCACAGGGAATTACACAAGATGTGACGTAGCTCTACCACAGGGCACGATTCTCGGTACACTGCAGCGTATAGAAAGAACAGTGGATCCTGGACAATCAAGTGAAGCAAGGTAGATGGTCAGGGTGCAGACTGCAGGGACACAAGAGGCAGAGATTAACACAAGCTTGTGGCATCTTCCTGTTGACTTGAGGCATCTAAGTGACAGTGGGTCTCCGGAGGCGGGGCCTGAAACATAAACTCTATTGGAGTTAGACAACACGTGTCAGGATCCACTCATTGTCATAATCATACTTTAGATCTAATATTGTCACATGGAATTGATATTGATGCTGTTGAAATTCTACAGCAGAGTGATGACATCTCAGATCATTATTTAGTCTCATGTATACTACATTTAGCCAAGGCTGTAAAACCGCCACCCTGCCATATGGTAGAACTAGGGATGTCCCGATCACGTTTTTTTGCCCTCGAGTCCGAGTCCGAGTCATTTGATTTTGAGTATCTACCGATACCGAGTCCCGATCCGATACTTCTATAATACATGAAAAAGAATAAAGAAGAGCGAAAAAACAGATCCAAGATCCAGGAACAGTGCTTTTCAGGTTTTTCAGGTATCTAACAGTCGTTTTCACGTACAGAAAATGGATAAAGTAATCAAATATACAATATCACTGCATATCATCTTTACTGTATAAAATAAATAAAGATTAATCATTATTGAAGTTATAAAAACTATTCAATCGAGCAGTGAGTGATTTCTTTGTTATTTGTTGTTTGATTTAACATTAAAAACAGGCAGCAGAAATAGTTTTTTTCCCTATAAGACATGCACAATCCAGTACATATACTGTTACACATGCGCTGTCTTTCTCGACTAATATACGTTCACTTAAGACATAACCGACTATGTTTGCTAGGATACTCGCTAAGACGGGCATGTTGACATAATTTTTGTATGAATTTGCCCGCTGAAGCGCAAGACTTGAAAGAGAACTCAGTATTTGCGCGCTGACTGAAATAAGCGTGTGCGCGCTTCGGATGAGCGCACACAAATCTTCTCACAGCGCGCAAGCTCTCTTTCGCGTCTTGTTTTTGAAGGTTTAAATCAGCAAGGCTTAAATGAGTTAGTTTAAACACAGACAGCAACGTGTGCTGTTCAGGTCTCACCTGTATCAACACCCGGGTGATGACGGCGTAAATGACTGGACATTAGAGCAGACGGCAATCGCAGTTAACAGTTTACAAAGAGTGACTGTTTTGTCCACGCTTTCTGATTATCGTTGTTGTAACGTTTTGCGCATCCATCGACTGAAACATACATTATTTGAACTCTGTCTGTTTTCCACGCTGCTATTTTAAACAAACCATATTAACCAATAGATGCGTCGTCATTCGAGATGGACCGCGGTGCAAGTGTGTATCGAACCGTAAGTGGAGAACCGTTGCACCCCTAATACATATATATCCGAGTCCTGATCGGGAGGTAACGTCCGATTCCGATCGAGTCTGAAATCACGTGATCGGGCCCGATTTCCGATCACGTGATCGGATCTGGACATCCCTAGGTAGAACCATCACTTCTACCACTAAAGATTGCTTTATGAATAATCTTCATGATCAGTTTCATCGCCTTAGCATACCAGATAGCTTAGAAGACCTTGATGTTGCAACAGAAACTATTGACTGTCTTTTTCAGCGCATTAGACTCTGTTGCTCCTCTGCGCTTAAAGAAGATTAAGGAAACTAATCCAACGCCGTGGTACAATGAGCACACTCAGGCCCTTAAGATGTCATATGTTCAATATGTTCAGTACTAGGTCCGTTGCTTTTCAGTCTGTACATGCTACCCTTGGGAGATATCATTAGGAAGCATGGCATTCACTGTTATGCTGATGATGCTCAGCTCTATATTTATTCGAGACCTGACGAATCTTACCAATTCTCAAAATTAACAGAATGCATAGCTGATATAAAAAATTGGATGACCAGTAATTTCTTACTACTAAATTCAGAAAAAAACAGAGATTCTAATTATTGGACCAAAAACTTCTTCACATAATAACCTGTCTAACACTTGATGGCTGCTCTGTTAAGTCTTTGCCATCAGTTAGGAACCTGGGTGTGCTCTTAGATAGCAGTCTTTCATTTGAAAGCCATGTGTCATCTGTAAAACTGCATTCTTCCATCTTAAAAATATATCTAAACTACGACATATGCTCTCAATGACAAATGTGGAACAGTTAGTTCATGCGTTCATGACCTCAAGGCTAGATTACTGTAACACTCAACTGGGTGGTTGTTACCAGTACCAGTACCAGAGGTGACTGATATTCCAAGTATATGTTTGATTTCTGATGATGTCGCTAACCTGCATCCTGAGGTGTTCCCTGCCTGTCCAGTTACGCTTGCTCAGTCAGCTAGGAGCAAGGAGCAAGTTGATTTGGCTGATTCATTGGTGGGGCATACGTTAAAAAAGATGGGGCAATCTTGGAAACTAAGGTAAAGAGAGTTTCCACACAAGATCCTAATTTGAAAACTTCTGAGAGTTTGTTGGAGAATTTCAGTTCTTTAGATTTGCCCATTACGCGTTTGCAAATTACTGCCGCACAAAAGGATGATCCGTCTTTACGTAAATGTTTCTCTGCTGTTCTTATTCCTGAGATCGCTAAGAAACTAAGCACCACATATTTTTTAGATGATGATTTACTGATGCTGACTTGGCGTTCTAAGATAGAAGAAGATTTGGACTGGAACGTAGTATACCAAGTGGTAGTTCCGAGCAGATATCGTTCTCAAGTTTTATGCTTGGCACATGAGCATATGTTTTCTGGACATTTAGGTGTAACTAAAACTTATCAACGCATTCTTCAACATTCTTTTAGCTAGGGCTGAAACGTGATGTGACTAAATTCTGTCGTACTTGTCACATTTGCCAAATAACAGGGAAGCCGAATCAGGTAATTTACTTAAACTCGTGTAATTCAGAAGTGAGCAGGACTAGCGGGCTGGCAGTGGTGACGGCAATAAGTGTTTTGCTTAATATCTGTTCTGGGTCAGTTGCTTCGTTTATTCTTTGCTGCTAGGAAGGATTTATTTCGTATCTGTGTTTGTCCTATTTTCTACCTTGACTATAATTGTATTTTAATTGTACTTGTTTAGAATAACAGGCATGTTTGCAGACTTTATTGGTGTTAGTGCCCGCACTTAAGCTTTAGTTAGTTTCGGTTTGCAGCCATTCATGGGTTTAGGCTTTTGCAGTGCTAATTTGCAAGGCGGGCCTAGCTCGTTTCAATCACGTGTTAATAAGCAGTATATTAATTGTGTGTGCGCGCTGTCGCGGAAGCGTCAGCAGGAGTGTTCAGCCTCCTCGTGTGAAGACCAACTCGGTTAAAGACCTTCGACTCTACCTGTGTGACTCCACCGAGCAACGACACGGTAGGCACTTAAGTTTCTTCCTTCCTTTCACACTCTTCCTTCTTCCTCAGCATGTGCAACACATTCCTGTTGTCTCTCGGCAACGCTCCACTAACCCATGTAAAAGGCAGCGCAATGTTTCCAACCTGTGCCCTGTTTGCTCCTCTTCTATCACTAACACTCCTCTCTCTGTCTTTGTGGGTCTATGGAATTGTCAGTCAGCAGTTAACAAAGCTGACTTCATTCCAGCCTTTGCTACTAATTATTCTCTTAATAATTTGGCATGGTTCAAATCGTACTTATCTGACCGTTATTAGTCTGTAGTAGTTAATGAAGAGATGTCGTATCGATCACAGGTTCAATATGGAGTACCACAAGGCTCAGTACTAGGACCGTTGCTTTTCACTCTGTACATGCTGCCCTTAGGAGAGATAATTAGGAAGCATGTTGTTAGTTTTCACTGCTACGCTGACGATACTCAGCTCTATATTTCCTCGTGCCCTGACGAAACCTACAAATTCACAAAACTAACAGAATGCATAGCTGACATTAAAAACTGGATGACAAGAAATTTCTTATTATTAAATTCAGAAAAAACTGATATCCTAATCTTTGGACCAAAAACTTCCTCACGAAAAAACCTTGAATACTCTCTAACACTTGACGGGTGCTCCATTAAATCTTCGTCCTCAGTTAGGAACCTGGGTGTGCTCTTTGATACCAATCTTTCATTTGAAAGTCATGTTTCTAGTATCTGTAAAACCGCCTTCTTCCATCTAAAAAATATATCTAAATTACGACATATGCTCTCAATGACAAATGCGGAACAGTTGGTTCATGCATTCATGACCTCAAGACTAGATTATTGTAACGCTCTACTGGGTGGTTGTTCTGCTCGGCTTTTAAACAGACTACAGTTGGTCCAAAATGCGGCAGCTAGAGTTCTTACTAGAACCAGAAAGTATGACCATATTAGCCCAGTTCTGTCAACATTACATTGGCTCCCTATTAAACATCGTATAGATTTTAAAATCTTGCTACTTACTTATAAAGCTCTAAATGGTTTAGCTCCCCAGTACCTAAGTGAGCTCCTAATGCATTATAGTCCTTCACGTTTATTGCGATCTCAGAATTCAGGGCAGTTGATAATACCCAGAATATCAAAATCAACTGAAGGCGGCAGATCCTTTTCCTATTTAGCACCTAAACTCTGGAACAATCTTCCTAGCATTGTTCGGGAAACAGACACACTCTGTCAGTTTAAATCTAGACTAAAAACACATCTCTTTGCTCTTGCATACACATAACACATTATCAATACATTAACATTTTTCAAATCCGTTAAAGGATTGTTACGCTGCAATAATTAGGTCGGCCGGAACCGAGAACATTTCCTATAACACTAGATATACCTGTACATCAGAATAAGAATGGCATCTACGCTAATATCTGTCTCTCCGCTTATCCTGAGGTTTGCCGGGTGCTGGATCCAGGCCGTATCCAGATCAGATGGAAAACCTGTGTCTGGACCTGACTACAACGTAGCCCAGGAGACAATGGACCTACAGATCCAGTTCTGGCTGCATCTATAATTCAGATTTTTAATCCCCGTATCCGCTTACATATATTTATATATAATCTATTTTTAATCTCTATAATAAAAATGTATAATTCAGATTTTGATCTCCATATCCATTTACATATATTATATATATCTTCCAAGGGTTTTTTTCCCTCCTAGGACTTTTTTCCCAGTGTTAGCACGCTGGGTTTTTCTCCTAGGGGGTTTTTTCCACCCCTGGGAGTCAGCCGACATTGGCTTAATGTAGCACCATCTTGTATATGTTACATATTACCACGCTTGTTTGTACAGCTTATTTTTAACCACTTCCCTTTTTTCTGTGCTTTTAATATGTAAAGCTGCTTTGAAACAATTACAAATTGTAAAAGCGCTATATAAATAAATTTGACTTGACTTGACTTAATATCTTGGGCTTGACTGAGACCTGGATTCGTCCAGAGGACTCAGCAACCCCTGCTGCTCTCTCTAACAACTTCACTTTCTCTCATACCCCTCGCCAGTCTGGGAGGGGTGGGGGCACAGGTCTTCTCATTTCTGACAATTGGAAATACTCGACTCATTCCTCTCTTTGCAGCTACAATTCATTTGAGTTTCATGCTATTACAATCTCAATTCCTGTCAAAATTCATATCGTAGTAATTTATCGCCCCCCAAGCCAACTGGGTACCTTTGTAGAGGAACTGGACATGCTGCTGTCCTCATTCCCAGAGGATGGTAGCCCACTTGTAGTTTTTGGCGATTTCAACATTCATCTAGAGAAGACATATGCTTCAGAATTCCTCTCTCTTGTAGCCTCATTCAATCTCAATCGGCTCATTACCACAAGTACACACAAATCTGGCAACCAACTTGACCTCATTTACACACGCAACTGCATCACTGACAACATTTTGGAAAAACCTCTGCACATCTCCGATCATTTCTTTGTTACTTTTAATCTACAACTCCCCATTTGTTCACCACTAACCCCTCTACCAGTTACCTTCAGACGAAACCTGTGCTCTCTTTCTTCTTCTCATCTTTCCTCTGTCGTGTCATCCTCCCTTCCCTCACCCACACAATTCTCATCTCTGGATGTGAATACAGCAACAGACACTTTATGTTCCACCTTAACTTCATCTCTTGATAGTATCTGTCCTCTGTCATCCAGGCCTGCACGTGCTACTCCCTCTAATCCCCTCCTCCATCCCTGGACCAAACTCAGGGCTGCAGAGAGGAAATGGCACAAATCAAAAGACCAATCTGACCTAAGTAGCTATCAATCTCTGCTCTCATCCTTTTCTGCTGAAATTCATGCTGCTAAATCTTCCTATTTCCACAACAAAATCAACAGCGCCTCAAACACACGCATACGCCTCAAAAACATTCAACTCTCTCCTCTGTCCCCCTCCACCACCACCCACCTCATCTCTAACTGCTGATAATTTTGCTAACTTTTTCACTGACAAAACATCGACCATCAGCAGTCAGTTCTCTGCTCCACACACACAGGAACTCAGACCAACCACACAAACAGCCACACACCTCCTCTCTTCATTCTCCCCCCTCACTGAGACAGAAGTATCCAAACTTCTCCTCTCCAGTCATCCCACCACCTGCCCTCTAGATCCCATCCCCTCACACCTTCTACAAGCCATAGCTCCTACACTTTTACCAGTTCTTACACACATCATCAACACATCTCTCCACACTGGCATTTTCCCTAACACATTCAATCAGGCTCGGGTAACTCCACTGCTTAAAAAACCCACATTAAACACGTCTCTTGTAGACAGCTACAGACCTGTTTCTCTCCTACCATTCATAGCAAAAACACTTGAACGAGTTGTTTTCAACCAGGTGTCATCTTTCCTCTCACAGAGCAACCAATTGGATGTCAATCAGTCTGGTTTCAAGAGTGGCCACTCGACTGAGACTACACTGCTGTCGGTCACTGAATCCTTGCGGATTGCAAAGGCTGATTCCAAATCATCAGTTCTCATTCTGCTTGATCTATCTGCTGCCTTTGACATGGTGAATCATCAGATCCTTCTGTCCACCCTCTCATCACTGGGCATCACAGGTACTCCACTTCTCTGGTTTGAATCCTATCTCACAGGAAGGTCTTTCAGGGTTGCCTGGAGAGGGGAGGTATCCAAAGCTCATCAACTGACCATAGGGGTTCCTCAGGGTTCAGTTCTTGGACCCCTCCTCTTCTCTATTTACACTACATCACTTGGTCCCATCATTCAGGCACCATGCTCCTACCATTGCTATGCTGATGACACACAACTCTTCCTTTCATTCCATCCAGACGATCCCACAGTAGCTGCTCGAATCTCAAGCTGTCTGGCAGACATCTCGGCATGGATGAAAGAACATCATCTACAGCTCAACCTGGCTAAGACTGAGCTTCTCGTCTTCCCTGCCAATCCGACTCTAAATCACGATTTCAGCATCCAGCTTGGCACATCCTCAATTACTCAATCAAATTCGGCCAGAAATCTTGGAGTAATCCTTGATGACCAACTGTCCTTCAAAGACCACATTGCAAAGACAGCTCAGTCATGCAGATTTGCACTATTCAACATCAGGAAAATCAGGCCCTTTCTAACAGAACATGCAACACAACTTCTCATCCAGGCTCTGGTCATTTCTAGGCTTGATTACTGCAATGCTCTTGTGGCTGGACTGCCATCATGCACAATCAAACCTCTACAAATGATTCAGAATGCTGCAGCATGTCTCGTCTTTAACGAGCCCAAAAGAGCCCACATCACGCCTCTCTTCATCTCTCTACACTGGCTACCACTTGCTGCTCGCATCAAATTCAAGGCGTTAACGCTTGCTTACAGATCTACCACAGGCTCAGCACCCTCCTACTTCCACTCACTCTTACGAGTCTACACTCCTACCAGAAGCCTGCGCTCATTAAAGGAGCGAAGGCTTGTGGTACCGTCACAGAGAGGCACGAAATCACTCTCCAGGACATTCTCATTCACTGTCCCTTGCTGGTGGAATGATCTTCCTGCCTTCATCCGGAATGCTGAATCCCTGGCAACATTCAAAAGACAGCTGAAAACTCATCTCTTTGTGAGCACTTAACCTCATCTTAAAAAAAAAAAAAATTCTTATACCTATCCTTTCACTTCCTCTCTATTGTAGCTTATGATACTCTGAGCACTGCCGATAACTTTTATTGTGAGCACTTCTTGTCTATTTGCCTCGTCATGATGACTCGCTTGTTGTATTCCTCACTTGTAAGTTGCTTTGGATAAAAGCGTCTGCCAAATTAATAAATGTAAATGTAAATGTAGGTAATCTCACCCGCTCCACTTCCCCTATTCCAGCTATGGGAGAAGCGTTCGAAGAGGTACTGGTTGATTGTGTCGGACCTTTACTAAAGACAAAAACAGGTAATCAGTATTTGTGTACTATAATGTGTAGAGCGACCCGATTTCCTGAAGCTGTACCATTACGTAAAATCACAGCTCCTGTCATTCTAAAAACATTGATTAAGTTTTTTTCTTCTTTTGTCCTGCCAAAAGTTATCCAAACAGACCGAGGCACAAATTTTTTTGTTGCGAGTTTTTACGCAAACATTGAAGTCTTTGTCCATAGAACATCGAGTTTCCAGCGCATACCATCCAGAGAGCCAGGGGGCTCTCGAAAGGTTTCATCAAACCTTAAAAACAATGCTTCAAAAATACTGTATGGAAACAAATAAGGATTCGGATGAGGGAATCCCATTAGTATTGTTTGCCATACGTGAAGCCGTGCAGGAATCTCTCGGTTTTAGTCCGGCTGAGTTGGTTTTCGGCCACACTGTCCGAGGCCCGTTAAAGGTCCTCAAGGATAAGATGATGGAGGGTATGACGGAGACCAAAAGGAATATTTTAGACTATGCTAGTCGATTCAGGGAAAGGCTTCATAGTGCTTGCGATCTTGCTCGAAATTCTTTGGAAGATGCTCAGGCTGAGATGAAAGGTCGGTATGACAGAAAAACAGTGGTATGATCTTTTAATCCTGGAGATAAGGTGTTAGTATTGTTACCTATCCCAGGTTCGGCATTATCTACTCGATTTGCTGGCCCATATGAAATAGTCAGGAAACTTAGTGATACAGATTATGTCCTATGCACTCCTGAAAGGAAGTGTAAAACGCGCATTTGCCATTTGAATATGCTTAAAGCATATAATGTATGGGAAAAGTCACAAGTAACAGAAAATGCAGCTGTTGTGGTAACATCTGAAGTTCTGTCTCCTATGGAAGGTGCCCTGAATGCAGATGAGGATGGTTTGTTGCTGAGGAATATGCCTCAACAGTGTAGTAAGTTGGATAATTCCGTTATTCTAGCAAATCTGACTTCTCATCTTTCTCACTTAGCTGATGGGCAGATGCAGGATGTGGTGGACCTTATCATCTCATTTCCATCTCTATTTTCTGATGTCCCGTCACAGACCGATGTGTTGTGACACGACATTGATGTTCAAAATGCGAAACCAATAAAACAACATGCTTATCGACTTAATGCTATCAAGAGATCCACTATGCAGAAAGAGACTGACTACTTAATGGTTTAGCTCGACACAGCTGTAGTCCGTGGAGTTCACCGTGTCTTTTGGTTAATAAATCTGATGGATCTTTCCGTTTCTGTACAGATTAACGTAGAGTAAATGCCGTAACAGTCCCTGATTGTTATCCTCTTCCTAGGATGGAATATTGTGTCAACAGCATAGGTGCTGCTAGGTTTGTTAGTAAACTTGATTTACTTAAGGGATACTGGCAGGTACCTTTAACCCAGCGCGCATCGGATATCTCTGCGTTCGTAACTCCAGACTGCTTCCTACACTACAATGTTATGGCGTTCGGGTTACAAAACGCACCGGCTACATTCCAGTGGTTAATTCAAACAGTTTTAGCTGGAGTCCCTAATTGCAAAGCGTATTTAGATGATCTAGTGTTTTTTCTAACAACTGGATAGAACACATGACTTTGCTACGAATGGTGTTTGAACGTTTAGAACGTGCTTCTTTAACACTCAGCCTAGCAAAGTGTGTGTTTGGCCAAGCCACGGTTACCTACTTGGGAAAACAGGTAGGTCATGGTCATGTAAAGCCAGTGGAGGCAAAAGTTGCGGCTATTACCAAATTCCCCGTACCTGCAACACGACGGGAGCTCAGGCGATTTTTAGGTATGGTCGGATATTACCGTAATTTCTGTAAGAACCGTGGTATCTCCTCTTACTAATCTTCTTAGTCCCAAACAAACATTTGTATGGACTAAAGAGTGTCAGCTTGCATTTGAAAATGTTAAAGCTTTGCTATGTAACAGCCCAGTATTAGCAGCTCCGCATTTTGAGCATCCTTTCAAATTGGAGGTTGACGCGAGCGCGGTAGGTGTTGGAGCAGTTTTGCTTCAGGAGGGTGAGGATGGCGTAGATCATCCGGTGTGTTTTTTCTCTCGCAAGTTTAATAGATATCAAGCAAATTATTCTATGATTGAAAAGGAAACCTTGGCGCTGATGTTAGCCTTACAGTTCTTTGAGGTCTACATAGGTTCTTCTAATCTGCCTACCATTGTGTACACAGATCATAAACCCCTTGTTTTTCTTTCCCGTATGTACAATGCAAATCAATGTCTTATGCGTTGGGCCCTATTTGTGCAGAGTTACAACCTGGAAATTAATCACAAAAAAGGTTCGGAGAATGTCCTTGCGGACGCGCTCTCTAGAGCTTAAATATTCTGGGTGAGTTGATTTGTTTGTACTTCGTTTTTTGGTGTGTTTTACAAACGATATGTTTGTTCTTTAAATGTGGGGGTGTTACGTCCTTATGTGACGTTTAGTGGTGGTGTAGGGTGTTTTCTTGTATTTTCTTTCTCTCCCCTTTTTCTTTCTGTCGCTCTCTCTCAGTGGTGCAGATGCAAACTGATTGGTTGTCTTGGCTACCAATCATCCGGGGAAAAAAAAATGGATTGGATGGGATGACATTAGGAGATGATCCAATCAGGACGCTGTGTGACAGGGGAGGGAGGCTATATAAGGGAAACGCCAAAGCGCAGACGGCAGCTGGCCCATTTGTGTGAACTTGAGCTTTTTGTTTTTTTGTATCTTGTGTTTTTTTTTCCCTTCTAGAGTTATGTTAGTGTGCTTTGATTACCATGTAAACCTTGATTTTCTGAGTTCCCCTATTGTTTCCCCATTTGTGAATGTTTGTGTCATGATCACCGTCTGTTCCTGTCAGTTCCTGGACTTAATTTCCCACAATCCTCCCTGCCAGTCACATGTTCACACTAATCACTAATCACCACACCCAGCTGCAGCTCATGACCAGGACTATAAAAGACTTTCACACACACCACCTCACCGCGAAGTCTTGATTACCCCTGTAACAATTCTGAGCGTTTATTCCATGTCTGCCTATCTGTTCTTGATCCTGTCTGGTTACCCGTTTATGATTCCTTGCTGCAAACCCTTGGACTGTGTATTGTTTCCTGGACTGTGAATGCTTTCTGCCTGCCTCGATCTACTGCCTGTACCCTGACCACGATTCTGTCTGTCCCCTGCTGTTCCTGTTTGCTCCTGTTCGACCCTGCCTGTACGACGACCACTCTAAATTTAATAAAGGCTTGCAAATGGATCTTACCATGAGTCCCGAATCATTACAGTTTGAAAGCTTTACAAAAGTGTTGAGCTGAATGGAGGAGAAGGGTTAGGTAAGCATGTCACGTGACCTACATGGTGCACACACTTAGTTTGATTTTTGTCGAGATACATTCAGGTTAGGGATCTGTGCCACCTGTTGTAATTTTGGTTTGCTAGTCAGTGTAGAAAAGATACGACATCTCAGACGTTGAAGATTTTTCTTTCTTTATTTCTTTTGTATTATGTAGATTTAGTGTATAAATGGATTAGAAAGTTTACTTTTTGTTTTATTGTTTTCTTTCATTTGGCACGGTCTAGTATCCATTTGTTTCTCCTCAGTTCTTAAATATTGTGAGTTTGCCGGTGTTTGTTTTGCTCTGTAAAATTGTTTATTCTTTTCTTTTCTCCTTTCTTTGTAAATAATCTCAACTTTAATACTTTATGCATAATTTATAATAAATTACAAGTTCACTTGTATTTCGCATCGCCATCTCCGTTTATCTCTCATCTCATCCCGGTATTTTAAAATGACAGCGACCTCGACTGGCCTAATGTTCACCTTCTTCCCTATAGATAAACTACAGCCAAGGAAGGGTCGTAACAGTCCAAAAATTAGAATCTCTGTTTTTTTTTTAATTTAGTAGTAGGAAATTACTGGTCTTCCTAATTTTTTATCTCAGCTATGCATTCCGTTAATTTTGTGAATTGGTAAGTTTCGTCAGGGCGCAAAGAAATATCACCAGTGTAACAGTGAAAACTAACGCCATGCTTCCTAATTCTATCTCCCAAGGGTAGCATATACAGAGTGAAAAGCAACTGTCCTAGTACTGAGCCTTGCGGTACTCCATATTGAACTTGTGATTGATATGACATTTAGTTTACTACCACAAACTGATAACGGTCAGATAAGTAAGATTTGTACCATGCCAATGCAATTCCACTAATGCTGACATAGTTTTCAAGTCTATTCAAAAGAATATTGTAGTTGATAGTGTCAAAAGCAGCACTGAGATCTAGTAACACTAATAGAGAGACAACCACGATCGGATGATAAGAGCAAATCATTTGTAACTGTAATGAAAGCAGTCACAGTACTATGGTACGGTCTAAATCCGGACTGGAAATCCTCACAGATACCATTTCTTTCTAAAAAGGAACATAGTTGTGATGAAACTGCCTTTTCTAGTATTTTTGACAGAAAGGGTAGATTCGAGATCGGCCTATAATTGATTAATTCTCTAAGATCAAGTTGTATTTTTTAAAAAAAAGATGTTTAATAATAGCCAGCTTAAAAGTTTTCAGTACGTATCCTAGTGTTAACACTCTGGGGTCTGAGGATTTTTGGGGAGCTGTAGAAGTTTTGACATGCCCTGACATTTGTGCTTTTTTCTGTTGTTAATAAACATATAAATGACAAAATGTCATTACACTGTATTCAGCACAAACTAGGCTACAATAATATGTGAGGAACATGTATGTACATGTTTGTGTTTTTGATGGAATAACGTTTATTTGTGGTTATTGAAAAAACTAAAAACTTAAGTCACTGAAATAAGGCCAAAACATATATTAATCTGTGTTCACAAGACTTCTGGGTATTGGAGTTTGTAGACTAGAGTTTTTGCTTCAAAATGATGTAAATATTATCCTGCCTACTCGTTCATATAAAACAATAGAGACATTGTGCATGGAGGCATGAATCATCATGAATAATCCTGTGATTCACACCTGAGAAGACAAAAGATTCGCATAAAGACCTCTAATGACCTGCATATTAATGAGTTTCAGTCAGGTAGGCTGTGAAAAAACCCTCTGTGATCATGCTGATAACAGGATTATTATATCCACTCTTGACAATAAAAACATGATTTTTTTTTTATCTCATGCATGCACGTATTATTGCACATCATGTGAAGAAAATTTTGTATAGAAAATTTTGTATATTTTGTAAAGATCTAAGACTCAAACTTCACATTTTGACTCTTAAAATCTTATATTGACCGTAATTTCTTAATATGCTTAAAAGCATGCACATTTGGAGAAATATTGATGGATTCTCATGTTTATGTCAATTTTCTATACAGAGGAGTAATATTTATTCAATATTTATTGTCATCACTATGAGCGCTGGATACAGTGTTTTCAATTCATACTTGCAGCCGGAGGGCGCTCTGTGCACGTTTAGTCCACAAATGCCTCCTAAAGAAGAACAGGCCATGTGACATTCCAGGAACTAACAGAGGCTTCCAGAGATCGTTATAATATAGATAAACACTTTTCAAGACAATACATACACGATTGAGACGATGTGTACATGTATTGCCTCAGAATTTGTGCCTGAATAGTGCTGGCTCCGTGGGCATGGTCGCATTAGTGGATAATCTGACGTCTGACATGGCTCTCTTTTCATACAGATTACATAAACATAAAATTTTTGTTTTTGATTTGACTTACACGATCTGAAACCTGACATTTCAACATTTATTTAGACATAAGTAATTTTTTTGTGATTAGTATTCACTAAGTTACAGTTCATTTTCTGAGAACTATCAGATTGGACTTCGTTCGGAGGGAGACGACAGATCACTCATCATGTTAGTTTTCTTTATTTTACAAAAAGCACAATATTTTGTTTTTACTCTGAGTGTACACAAATAAAAGAAGATATTCCACAGATTAAAATGGTGTATAACTCTTAATTGTATGTGCAACATTGCCTGAGTATGTTGAGTCTCTTTTACACTGGTAAGTAAAAAACCGAGGTGGTATTGCCGTCGATACCTCAGACTCCAGAGTGTTAAAGATGAATTAATGATATTAAGAAGAGGATCTATGACCTCTGGAAGTATCTCTTTCAATAGCTTAGTCGGCATAGGGTCTAACATACATGTTGTTGATTTTGGAGGAGCTTCTTTTCCAGCTTCTATGTGCTGGGAAAGACAGAGTCAATAGTTTCTGTTGCAACATTCTAAGCTGTCTGCTATGCTAAGGTGATGAAACTGATCAGGAAGATTATTTATAAAGCAATCTAGTGGTAGAAATGATGGTTCTACCATATTTATGGCAGGGTGGCGGATTTGCAGCCTTCGCTAAAAGTAGTTTACACAAGATTAAATAATGATCTGAAATGTCATCGCTCTGCTGCAGAATTTCAATGGCATCAATATTGATTCCATGTGACAATATTAGATCTAAAGTGATTACGACAATGAGTGGGTCCTGAGAGTTCAGAATGTCTGTAAATGCCAATCCCAGTGTGTCTTTATCATTATCTACATGGATATTAAAATCACCAACAACAAGGACTTTATCTGCAGCTAGTACTAACTCTGATAGAAAATCAGCAAATTCTTTGATAAAGTCTGTATGGTGCCCTGGTGGCCAGTATACAGTATCCAGCACAAATGTCAACTTACATAACGTTACTGTCAGGGAGTCAACTCAGTCACCACATTCACCAGATCCCAATCACCTGACTACTGATTCCCTTCACCTGTCAGCAATCAGTCAGCTCTACAAAACTGCACTCCTCCTGTTCACTCACTGTCTGGTCTCAACCTTACCTTGTTATGTTCCCGGATCGTCTTATCTGGATCGTTATATTTACCTGTTGTTCCCACTGGCCGTCCTGGTTCTCCTCAGCTCCTGCTCTCCGTCATCTTGATGTTCCTCAGTTACTGGATCTCCTGTAATAGAAACAAAGACTGCATCACTTAGAGATAAGCTACACCAAGATATTCCCTCTCCCAGCCTGCTTCCCTGGATTGCTTTCACTGCTGTGTTGTTGTTCATCTCAGTTCAATAAACCTGCTGTTGTTTATATCACTTACCTCTGTGTTCCTATCCGCTGACAGTTACATAAAGCACCATCACTTCGAAGGAATTATATTTAAAGCACTTTTGAGTAATACTGAAGATATTACTATAAATTACAGCAACACCTCCCCCTTTGTCTTACTGATGAGGATTGTGTCGATAATCGTAACCTTGAGGGCTGGACTCATTTAAAGTAATGTAATCGTCTGGTTTTAGCCAGGTTTCTGTCAAACACAGCAAATCTAGATTATTGACTGTGATAATATAATTTACAATAAGTGCTTTTGAAGAAAAGGATCTAATATTCAGCAACCCAAGCTTTATCATTTGTTTATCAGTATTATCTTTGTTTTTTATTTGTTGAACATCAATTAAATTTTTACCCTTAAATGGGTTTGGAATTTTTTGTATTTACTCATTTGGAGTACATACACAGTCTCTGTGATAATATCTAGGTGAAAGAGTTTCTATGTGTTGGGAATTATCTGACTTCTGTGACGTGAGACGGCTAGCAGATGGTCGGTTTAGCCAGTCTGTCTGCTTCCTGACCTGGGCCCCAGTTTGTCATTTGTCAAAGGTGTCATTTAAGCGGCCCCTAAAGTAATAATTAACAATTTTTACAACGGAAGTGGTTCAATCAAAAACCAACTTTAGCTCAATAATAATTTTTCCTATTGTCACTGTGAAGCTGCTCTGAAACAATATGTATTGTGAAAAGCGCTATGTAAATGAAGATGACTATGACATGATGCTCTCCCTTGACTCAGGTGAGACTCATGGAATATATTAGCTCTAAAAAATGCATATTTCTCTGGTGTTTGTTATTAAATGCCGAACCTTCAGCACTTTGCTTGCCGCCCCCGCCCCTGCAAGCCGCATTCATTGAGGGAGTGTGCTTTTACTATGAGAGCACTAGAACAAGCTCAATGCTGGCAGCTTTCAGCTGAATATGACATGATGGTCTCCCCTGACTCAGGTGAGACTCATGGAATATATTAACTCTGAAAAAGCAGACTTCTCTGGTGTTTGTTATTAAATGCCAAACCACTGAGTGCTTCGCTTGCCGGCCCCGCCCCCGCAAGCCGCGTTCATTGACCCAAACAGCCTCGTATGAGTTCGCAGTCACCCTGTTCAGTTCCAGGTGCTGGGAAAAATGTGTTTATTGCATGCAAAGGGCCTGTTCCAGCACTCAAATGTATAACCGCTGTGATAAGGGACAAAATAAAACACAAACATACTCAAAAAGAGAGCAAATTTCCTCTTCCACCCCATATGTGCACCAGAGTTCCTCACAGCGACCATGTTGCCACATGGGCCAAAGCCTGGCAGGCCATCCCTGGAGTGTCAACGTGGGTGCTGAACATAGTAAAACAAGGTTATGTACTATGTGCACATCCTACGTTTCGAGGTGAACACCATGCTGGCAAAAGGAGCCATAGAAGTGGTTCCCCCAGCACTGAGCGAGTCAGGCTTCTACAGCTGGTATTTCCTTGTTCCCAAAAAGGATGGCGGTCTCAGACCCATCTTTGATCTCAGGCGTCTGAACCGGGCCCTAATAAAGTGCTCGTTCAAAATGAGCACTTTGGAACAGATCTTCTCACAAATTCGCCAAGAAGACTGGTTCTTTTACCTGGATCTGAAAGATGCTTACTTTTACATCCAGATAGCCCCCCTTCACAGATGATTCTTGAGATTCGCCTTTAAAGGGGTGGCATATTTTTACACGGTCATTCCCTCCTTCCCTTCGGGCTGTCTCTGGCTCCTTGCACTTTTATGAAGTAAAATTCTCGACTTGACCTGCATGAGGGCCGTAGTCTCACCAGAGCGATCCCTGGCCATTCAGCAGCTTGTGGAAACTTATCCACCTGTTCGGATAAGGTCTTACTCTGGCATTTCAAAGAAATTAATAATCCTTCCCCCACGTGCTCTCTGTTCTCCACGGTGTCTCCTCCTAACAGCAACAATTGCAGCCATGTCACATAATAGGCTCAGATATACTTTTTTAGGGTGTTAAATAATGGTGTAAATACCAGTAAATTGACGGGCGCAAACATAAGTAAATCGCATTGTGTGATTAATTTAAATACTCTCCTCCCATAAGTTTTGCATCTGAAAGGGAAACTCCTAAAAATGCATATGCAATAAGGTCAGCTGCAAACACAACTTGGTCCACGCGTTTTCAGCACTAATTTTATACTGCGTGTCTTTAGTAAATCCCGACAGTAGTTTTTTAACGCCAAAAGAGGGTTTGCGCTGGCACAAGCTGTTAGTAAATCTGGCCCTAAGTCTTTTTGTTTGAATCTCGTTTTCTTGATTTATCGCGAGTACCATGTTTTACCATGACTAATATTGATCTAGCTTACTGCAGTGTGCAACAAGTGTCTCAAAGCAGCCGCCGAGCGAACACACAGAGTAGCACTATACCAATTTTCAACATACAAATGTATCTAATATGATAAGCAGCGCTGCTTTACCCTACGTGCACATGACCGAAAGAAGCGGAAGCGGCGACTGTGGCATAATCAAAGATCTGCTGTTGTCGAACTGTGTGTCGCACTCGTCTCTCATTAGTAATCGCTCCAGTGGGCTCGTTACTGCTCTCACAGCATTCGGTCCTGCTCTGCTTCATACTACAGTAACGTTAATAATCTCTCCATAAACATGAAACATGATTTCTGCCTGAGTCCTGTCCCGATTCTTTTCCACCGACTGTAGACGTGAAGACAATACATCCCATGATTCTGTAAAATCAAGGTGTCATCGAGCTTCGCCTTTGTTTTGAATTAGCGATCTTTAGAGGCGAAAATTTACATATTGTGGCTTTAACAGAACAAATATTCACATATCCCTGTGATTTCCCAGATGAAGGTTAGTTTTAAAGTAACCAACAGTATAATGTTTGCAAATGACTCATAATTGTATCCTAATTTAGTTACTTGGTGTTTGGTAATGACAAACAAGTCATTCATAAGAAGACAACTCATGGCACCTGTATTCATAGCAACTAGTTTTTAACCAATTAATCATTTGATTGTTAATCATAAATATAGGGAGTTGCTGGTCGGTAATGTTTTCAAGAACATTATGTAAATTGGTATACTGTTTAGCCTAGGCTACAAAAACAAACACCAAAACTTAACATGAACTGTTAAAAATTATAGCAATTCATGCTAAAAATTGATGGAAAGCTGGCAGCCTGCACGTTTCTTGACCACCTTCTTCCATATGGATCAATTTTCTGTTCTGATCGCAACAAATCTCTGCAAATAGACTTAAATAGGCACCAATCAGAGGCCGCAATTTTATGATGTCACCATGTAGACTTACAAAGTAAGTCTTACAAAGTATTTTACAAATGTAAAAATACATTTTTAAAAATACAAAAATACAAAACACTAAAGTATTTTGATACAAAATACAAAGCCATTTTCATCAACCCTATCAAATACAAATTACAAAATACTATTTTGTATTTGAAATACGTATTTGAAATACATGTATCATAAATACTGCCCATTCCTGGAGGCGGCGTTGTCCGTCTCCTCTTAAACGGTCATGAAACCCCCCTGTTTTACCCTGGTCGTTCACACCTAGAAGCTCAAAAAAGTCTGTTAAAATGGGCGTGTAAAGCTCTGGAAAAGTGGGAGTGTAGAGGGGGAGAAGAGGGGAGAGAACAACCAATGAAGCACAGACATAGAACACACTCATTATACTGAATAATGAATATTAAAGGTGCCCTAGAATTAAAAATTGAATTTATCTTGGCATAGTTAAATAACAAGAGTTCAGTACATGGAAATGACATACAGTGAGTCTCAAACACCGTTGTTTCCTCCTTCTTATATAAATCTCATTTGTTTAAAAGACCTCCGACGAACAGGCGAATCTCAAAATAACACCGACTGTTACGTAACAGTCGGGGTGTACGCCCCCAATATTTGCATATGCCAGCTCATGTTCAAGCATTAGACAAGGGCAGGACGTCTGGATGTGCACAGCTGAATCATCAGACTAGGAAAGCAAGCAAGGACAACAGCGAAAAATGGCAGATGGAGCAATAATAACTGACATAATCCATGATATCATGATATTTTTAGTGATATTTGTAAATTGTCTTTCTAAATGTTTTGTTAGCATGTTGCTAATGTACTGTTAAATGTGGTTAAAGTTACCATTGTTTCTTACTGTATTCACAGAGACAAGACTGTCGTTATTTTTATTTTTTAAACACTTGCAGTCTGTATAATTCATAAACACAACTTCATTCTTTATAAATCTCTCCAACAGTGTGTAATGTTAGCTTTAGCCACGGAGCACTATCAAACTCATTCAGAATCAAATGTAAACATCTAAATAAATACCATACTTACGCGCAGAGGTGGGTAGTAACGAGTTACATTTACTCCGTTACATTTACTTGAGTAAGTTTTTGAAAAAATTATACTTCTAGGAGTAGTTTTAAATCACTATACTTTTTACTTTTACTTGAGTAGATTTGTGAAGAAGAAACTGTACTCTTACTCCGATACATTAGGCTACAATGAGCTCGTTACTTTTCTTTTTACCTCTTTGATATTCTACGCGTCATTGTTTTATTTTGACAGAGTGAGACTTCCGCTAAAGGCTCTACCATGTGACTGTGTTTCACCAATCAAACGTAGTTGTGCAGTCTTGTCACGTGACCATACTCAATCTCAGCGGCGTCAGGCGGGACGGGTTAGCTTTACAGTCGTAGCAAAACAAAAATGTCACAATCAACCATCGGCAATGCAGACACAAGCGAGGAGGAACACCCCTGGCCTCATATTGAAAGCATGTTTACCTTAGTAAAAGTGCGAAACAGCAGCTACATTATGCGGTGTCTTCTGTGTCTACCAAAACAAACGGACATTTCAGCATTCAAAAACTCAACATCTAACTTGAGGAAACATGTAGCGGTAAGTTTTCTAAATTCGTTTGTTTTTTTTTTTGCTGTGGATAGGCGAATGTTTGTCTTTTAGGTTACATATGTTTTAAACATTTCCTTTATATATATTATGGGTGGAACGGTACATGTATTTGTATTGAACCGAAACCCAGATAGCACACATACATGTGGCCGACGTCGGCCGCAGAGCGGAACGTCGGCCTCATATCTGTAACATCTAATAAGGATCGGCCAGGCATAGGCGCGTATCTTCAGTCCGAGCTCTATTTCCAGCTCGTCGGCTTTGGGTCGGATCACGACTGCAGGCCGATATGCCGCGCTTTTCTGTTTGCGCGTGACCATTCATCTCTGCAACCGACGAGAGAAATGGCGACTCCGGCAACATCTGTGGTTTTCAGGTAAGTTTTTACTTTAAGTAAATTAGAAAAATCTTTTTTATATTTCTGTGACACTTAAAAGTTACTAAGGCACTCGGTTTACTACAGGCAGTTTGTAATCTCAATTTCTCGGAGGCGAAGGGAAGATGAGCAGCAGAATGCTAGGTCAGCCCAGCTTGTTTAGTTCAGAAAAGTTTTTGTAAATAGCCAAATTATTTGAACATATCTCGTCCTCTGCAAAATAAACGGATCAGGTCATAAACCGGTAATGATAGATGTTTAAATACTGCGTGACTTTTACCTGTTTTAATGGGCGCGCACTTTGAACGTTCAAACACTGGAGAAGTTACCATGGTAACGGTGCACCGCACTAACGGACAAGCTGCAAAATCTCAGTCTCTCGCTGTTGCTTTCTCTGCTTTCGGGTGAGTTTAGTCCCTAAAATCACATAAATAGTATAAAACTGTTCTGGATATGTTTCTTACCTGTAATTGACACGCTTCTGTCGAATATTTACTTTATTGAAATAGTTTATTTTCTTCGAAAAAGTCCGTTAGCATAACCGTTTTCAGAACTGTTTGGCTAATATACTGAGCTCTTATGAAAGTTTGCGTTTTTAATCACATCTTTATGTTCAGAAGAGAGGTTTTGGCAGTTTTAAGGTTTTTTTGGTAATCCGTCAATGGGTAATTGGGAGTGAGCTAATTTATTTAAACTGCTGTACTGACATCCCTTACAGGAAGCGCGAAAATCAAATGAAACGAAATGAAATTATCTTTCATGGTAAACAAATTACCTCGATTACATTTAATGTTTAATAATTTAATACCAATCACATTGAAGAAAAAATGTTCTGTGATTTCAGGAGTGAACAAATCAACAACACCGGAGGGGGAAGAGCTGCTGACAGGAGTAACGTATCTTTAGGACACTCAGGTGAACTGAGAAAGCTCATTATAACTTCATACGCATTTTTTCCTCAGAGGGTAACACTTTAGTATGGGGAACAATTCTCACTTTAAACTAGTTGCTTATTAGCTTGCATATTGGCTGTCTATTATTACTTATAAAGCAGATATCAATGCCTTATTCTGCATGACCTTATTCTACAACATCCCTAAATCCTACCTGATATCCACCCTTAAACGCTATAACTACCTTACTGTCTATTAATAAGCAGTATATTAAGAGTTTGAGGCAAAAGTTAATAGTAAATATGTTTCCCATTCCAAAGTGTTGCCCCACAAAATATTTTACCTATATCACCATGCATGTTATTTTCTTTTGCAAAATTATTTTTTAATATTACAGTTTGTAAAGTTCTGACATACAAACGTAAGTAACACAGAGCAATATAAAATGAAGTAAGCCTAAAACAAATTCTGTTAATACAATTTTGTATATATATTCTGCATATTCTACTTTCTCTTTCCTGCATTTCACCTCTGCTGTAGCTGTTTTGATTCTAATGAACCTGACATTATATAGGCTCTGTGATAAACTGTTTGTTATGTTCCTAGATTCTTCCATGCTGATGGCCTGCACTCTTGTCGAAGAAAATCTCAGGCTAAAAATCATATAACCAGTAAGCAAATCCTCAAACATGCACTACTGTTCAAAAGTTTGGGGCCTGTAAGATTTTTCACATTTTAAAATCATTAAAGGGTTAGTTCACCCAAAAATGAAAATTCTGTCATTTATTACTCACCCTCATGCCGTTCCACAACCGTAAGACCTTCATTCATCTTCAGAACACAAATTAAGATATTTTTGTTGAAATCTGATGGCTCAGTGAGGCCTCCATAGGGAGCAATGACTTTTCCTCTCTCAAGATCCATTAATGTACTAAAAACATATTTAAATCAGTTCATGTGAGTACAGTGGTTCAATATTAATATTATAAAGTGACGAGAATACTTTTGGTGCACCAAAAAACAAAATAATGACTTATATAGTGATGGCCGATTTCAAAACACTGCTTCAGGAAGCTTCGGAGCGTTATGAATCAGCGTTTCGGATCGTGTCAAACAGCCAAACTGCTGAAATCACGTGACTTTGGCTTTCAGAACCGCTGATTCGATACACTGATTCATTATGCTCCGAAGCTTTCTGAAGTAGTGTTTTGAAATCGGCTATCACATTATTATTATTATTTTTTTTTTTTTTTTTTTGGCACACCAAAAATATTCTTGTCACTTTATAATATTAATATTGAACCACTGTACTCACATGAACCAATTTAAATATGTTTTTAGTACATTAATGGATCTTGAGAGAAGAAATGTCATTGCTGGCTATGCAGGCCTCACTGAGCCATCGGATTTCAGCAAAAATATCCTAATTTGTCTTCTGAAGATTAACGAAGGTCTTACGGGTGTGCAACGGCATGAGGGTGAGTAATAAATGACAGAATTTTCATTTTTGGGTGAACTAACTCTTTAATCCCTGGTTGTTTCAGTGAGAGTGTCTGTGAAAATCCTTTAGCATAAAATAATCAGCAAAATGAGATGAGGAGACAAATAATGTTATAGTGGTTGTAGTTATGATAAACTATTATGATAACAGGATGTTATGGTCATTAATATATTTTCTCTAGGTCTTTGAGTTATTTGTGTGTATTTTTTACTGATACATTCTTAAATACATTTTACTAAATATTTGGTAACACTTTAAAAGACGTTTCATTTGTTAAACATTAGTTAATGTATTAACTAACTTGAACTAGCTATGAGCAATACATTTGTTGCTGTATTTACTAATCTTTGTTAATGTTAGTCAATGAAAATATAGTTGTTCATTGTTTGTTCATGTTAGTTCACAGTGCATTAACTAATGTTAACAAGATTTTAATAATGTATTAGTATCTAATGTTAACTAATGGACCTTATTGTAAAGTGTTACCAAATACTTAAATACTTTAAATGCTGACTGGTTCAGGGGGTCGACAACTTTAGGCATTTAAGTTATTTTTCACATAAATCTGGTCAGCTTACACACTGCTCATACTCAGCCTCTAAAATGTTTGAATTAAATCACCAATACAATATCAGGGGGTAAAGATGTCATTAGGGTTCTTACAATTATGGCTGTGCTCTTGTTACCAGATGAGATGTGATCCCCAGCGTTTGGCGCTGAGATTCTTCAGGACGTGGCCTTTATGCCGTGAAGATGGTGAGTTTCCCCAATAGCTGCCACTACCCAGATCAAGAGACTGATCACAACTTCAATCTGTATTAGTCTATTTTGATAGGTATATATGTTATGTGTCTTTTCTTTTTCATTACAGCCCATCACTGACAGGCTTTCCTGTGTAAAACATCATATTTATCCAAATGAGGTTTGTAAATGCATGAATTCTTTATATTTTACATTAATCATTAATTTTGAATAAAAATTACTTATAGAAGAAAATGTGACAAGGCCTCTCACAAAATGCCATATTAAAGGACTATTCAGAGTGCAAGTCAAAACTGTTTCTTTTGGGCAATATTATGCTACAAATATTGTCTATTGAGCTAAAGTTAAATTGAACCTGGAATGGTGATTTATGTTACCAGATGCGATACTTTGTAATGGGCATGTACAATGGATTTTGAACTCTACTTTTTTTATTGCAGGGTCTCTGGGATCCCCAGCTGAAGGCATGAAGACATCAGATCTTGGCCTGGACAGATGTACCAACAGTACACCACACCGACTTCTGCTTTTGCATGGATGGCTGATTACTACCATGTTCTGAGAGGGTATTACTATAGTAAAACTGAGCACCTGTGACAGTGGGATTTGTAGTTGTAAAGAATAATCACACAATGTTTTTTTAGAAGTTGCAAACTTTTCTCTCTCTTTCTCTCTTACAAACAACACAACAGTTAAACCTTTTCAAATTCTTTTCTGGTGGTGCACAAGTCCTATTCTACAAATCAGAAATTAAGATATTCATATGCTCACATTTAAGCTGCAGACACACTACTTTGAGCATGCGAAAATTCTTCGGACACTGAAATTTAGCCATTAGGTCACACCTTCATATAGCAGTTTTATACTCTTTACATATAGACGTGTGATGTGAATTTGCAGGTCAGAGTTCCAAACCAAACTTTTTGCATGAGCTTGCGTTTCTGGTCTCCCGCATTTGTGTGCATATGAATGGAGGTCAATGGAATGAAAAGCGTAGTGTGACCGCACCTTATTCTACAGTTGCAGCACACCTGTATCAAAAGTGTGAAGTCATGGACAGATTTTATTTGTGAACTGATATGCGAGATCTCACATATGACATATCAGTATGTGACATCCCACTCAAACACGTGCTCTATGCAGTGATAAACATGTTCTTGTTGTTATTAATCAATCAGTAATCAACACAGCACCACCCTGAAATTACCTTGCACTGTAGAATTATGGTTTTGGCAAGAAATGAAAAGTAGCCAAATATTTATTATAAATGCTACTATTTTACAATTAATATTTAAGACTATGTTAGAGAGGGATAGGAGTCATTTTTATGGATGGTAGGATTTTTTCATTACAGGTCATTTAGTTTCATAATTTGAATTTGTAGAATAAGATTAGTACAAATTTAACTGTTGTGGTTGTGAGAGAGAAAAGAAAAGAAAACTACAAGTTTGAAAATCCTAATACATTTTCTCAGTGACTTTACTGAAATATTCTCTACAAATTCCACTGTCACAGGAGCTCAGTTTTGCTACAATATATTATACAGCACATGCATAATTTGAGACAATATTCTGATTAAATTTCCAGTCTCATTTTATCAATGACAAACCATGTCTATCTTATTAACTACTATTAATTTTGTGTATAATCAATATATAAACAAGTGATATTTAATTGTTAATGAGGGATTGGCTGGACCCTGCTGACCCAATCAGCATTTCTCGTCCAATGGTCATACTTTAATTTTCCAGTTTCTCTAGTGTTGCATCCTTCTCATGGGCATTTCATGACTTTTCAGTGTGGGTTAAACCTCTTTTTGGCCCATAATATGTATTTTTTTTAAAAAAGTAATTAAAAATAGTTTTGTCTATGCTATTGAAATTGTGGTTTACATCTTTGTCACCGTTTTCACCCAAGGAGTTTACATTCCTGATAATACAAGAGCGAGGAACTTACATTTTAATTACAAAGGAAAACCAATTCTTCTGCTATATTCTTCTGTCCTCCGTTTTCAAGGGTATGTCTTATTTTTGTGGAACACAAAAGGAGAGAGTCACAGTCTCAGTCACCATTAGAAAAGAAACTGTGATAGTGAATTGTGACTGAGGCTATCAGTCTCTTGATGTTCTGCCTTACATCTCCTTTTGTGCTCCAATAAAAATAACGTGTTTGGTACAACAGAACATGACCAGTTTTGTTCATGAGTAAATATTGCTTTTAATTTTTTAACTTGAGACTGTTAAGCCTGTAATTTAATTGTATACCTCTGTGTGTATTTAAATGTAAATGCCTTCTCTATTATATTGACGGTTTGTATAGGAGGATGTATGCTCTAAACATGTAGGCTATCTGTAACTGTATTTTGTAAATATTAAAACAATGTTAACTGAATGTGATGTGTGATTATTACATAAACATGCACAATTATCAATTAGTATTAAGTATTTGAGATTTTTAAAAACGAAAATGTGTAAACTGTGTAAAACTTTAGCCCAACTGAAATCAACATCGTGTTTCACTCAACTGATGTCAACATTGTTTCAGCATAAGGTAAGCAAACCATCCGCGTCGATTTTCCGTTAGTTTTGAATGGCGTGTCTGACGTTGGTCTTTGATGCCGTGAGAAACATCGATTCTAGGTTAATTATGTGCTATCTGGGTGTAGCACGAAAGGTTCAGCCTAAATAAATAAAGGTCCTAGAAAGCCCCTGCACAGCGGCCAGTATTTACAGCTTTGCATCGTCCATACATCGGCCGGAGAGCATTCGCGATCAGAGGCCGACGTCTCGGCGACATTTTCCCGATGAGCAAACGCTCCGTGAGCTACGTCCCGGCGATGGAACTTTGTCCATCGAGACAACATCGGCCCGACGTATGTGTGTTATCTGGGAATGGTATGGGCGTCACGG
>VTFQ01000018.1:29398787-29435225 GCA_036281575.1 Ancherythroculter nigrocauda
GTTACATTTTAAATACATGGTAATCAAATTACAGTTACATTCAAAAAGTATTTTAGATTACCAAAGTGATTACTTTGAATTTTAATGTTGAAAAAGGACATACAGTAATACTGTACATACAGTAACGTCATAGTGCAATGCAAGCTATGTCTACCTGCAACAAAACTTCTATCGGCTTCAAAGGATTCAACATCTGAAAAAGCATCTTGAGGTAGGCCTGTTCTTGGTCTTTGAACATGTTATTTTCCTTATTTACTCGTATGTTGAGCTTTGTATGGTTATCATTAGCCTACGGTTAATATTTATAAGAATTTATTAGGTCTTTGAAAAATAACACAAAATCCTCATAGAATTAACATCCACTTAACCATGCGTTAAATAATGTTTTATAAAGCCAACTTTACAGAGAAACTTTAAATCTTAATAATTCACTCCAAATGTTTAGGTAACTTAGGCCTTTATGGCGCGTACTCGAGTTCATGATCAAAAATAGAGTAGTCCACTGGTCATAAATCCAAAGGTTTTTTAGTTTTATTTTGGTCCATCTTTATTCCGGGCTTGCAAACAAACTGTAATAATTTCCCAAAATTTCAGGAAATATTTAGTCTGTCAACAGGACGTTAACACAGGCACACGATGAATACGGACACAAAGAGGAGAACAGACGCGCCAGCAGAGGAAATACTGCACCATGCACAAGCTCACTGTTCACGAAATATAGGAAGAACAATATAAATATTGAATTGGGGTTGATATGAATGTATCTCTGAAGGGAACGGTCTTCAGACAAGTTTTGATGGCTTTTCCTCTTATCTCCAGTGCAGCGCTGCTGTGTATATAGTGGTAACCATGGAAACGCCATATCACTGCTGTTCCACAAGCGCCACCTACTGTCATAGAGTAAATCTGCATCTCATTCAGTCCGTCTGCTGATTGTGTTTTGTGCAGGTGTATTATGTAGCATAATTGCACAAAGCTAAAGTCAGACCATGCTGTTTTTGCTGTTAATCTTAAAATTATACAATAATTTAAATGAAAAACAACTGATCATGCTCTCATAACATCTTTGTTGGGACTGTGATAAAAATGCAGTGTTTGCCTCTAATATCAAAGAGCTACATATTTTTTGAACAAATAAATAACAAATAAATTTGCTTTAAAAAAATCTGCAACCAGTATCAGAATCGGCCAATTTGCTTCTGTTGGCCATGAAAAATCAAAATAGGTGCATCACTTTTTTTTTCCGCTGTTTGTTGTTTATGGTTAATATTAATGCAGCTATCAGTGCACTAAGGTTAAATATTAGTATAAACATATTTATACTAGGGATAGTTCACACAAAATGATCATATTTTTTTCCCAAACCTGTAAAATGTGGTGGTGGAGAGATGCAAAAAACTGTTGAGAAACCGTATGTGTCGACTTTAAATATATGCCTTCTCTCGAGATTATTGGGTAGATCATTTAATTTCATTTTCTTTATAAACATTCTAAATGTTACAAACAAACTTTGTTAATAAAACAATTTAAACCACTGTGTAAATTCGACTCTATACACCTATAAAACAACCTATATTATTATTATTAACAATATTTTATTGTTATTTAATATTTTGTTATCCCTCTGATGCACATCTTTACAAATATAATTTAGGAATGATATCAGTAGTAATTATATGGATGTGGAAAAAAACTGTAAACTTAAAACAGAAACAGGGGGGGGTGTTTTGAAAAGTTTTTTTTTTTTAATTTGTTAAAAACCACAGTGGAGCTATATACTATTTTTGGCAGCTGTTACAGAAACATTTTTACAAAAAAATCTTCTGATTTAAACTTGAGATTTTAAGTATTAGATAGCTTAGATGTTTGCACCACTACAATAATTCTTAATTTCTGATAGAAATGCAAAATCAATCGGTAGTTATTAATAGAATAACGAGACACAAACCTTTACATTCAATCGCGTTTGGTCCCATTTATTTTTGACTTTAAGTCCAAAAGTGCGCACATTTGGAGAAATGCACATTTACCTCAGATTTCATTAGATAGAATAAGCCGGCCGTACCCTGGGTCTCATAATTACCGAGGTCAGAAAATGTTGTTTGCTGGGGGGGTACGGGGGCATGCTCCCCCGAGAAAATTTAGATTACCCTGGTGTACATATGTGCAGTTTTAAGACGTTTTAAGGCCAACAAATTGGATAATTTAAAACCATGTCAACAAATAAATGCATGCACAGTTTTGAGGCAGCTTTAATTGCATGTTTAGTAATTTCATGACTTAACTTACAACAGAACAATGTCATTGTTCGTAGTTTCTTTTGCGCGTTATTTAAGCTATAATAAAGTAATTATGCAGTGTGCGCCGGCGCATTTGCGCATGCAATTCTTGAATGCGCGCCACGAGCGCATTTATGATTGGACAGTCATGTTAATTTTTCTGAGTTTTACCGACATAGCCTGACATTTGTGCTCGTTTGTTGTGGTCTTAAAGAGAGAGTTCTATATAAACGCAGCGTTTTACTTGGTGATGTTTTAAAACAAAAAATCCCCCGGGGATAAAAAATAATTCAGCAGAGGCAGGGATACATAGAAAAAAAAAAGCTCACTCTGGAGTCTGTCCCCATCCCCCGGGAAGCCCAGCCTTAATTATATTGCCCTGAAGAATGTGTGTGTTGCACGTGGAAAAGCAGAGACACAAGGAAACCTGCATTTTCCACACAGAACACAGACGTTCCTGCATTAATTTATAGACAGACTGTTCTATAAATGAACATACATATTCCCAGGAAATGGTATCCATTATTACTGTTGTGGTGTTGCAGTCATTGTATTTACATGTTTTATGATTTTTAAGTTTTATGACATTTAAGGTAACTTCAATTATGCCATGTTTTGTGTCTATGGGTTCGTATCGAGAAGATTTAAATGCTTGTGTATGCGGTATGTCCATACCTGTGCAACACATTAGTATTACAAGAATCTTTAATAGTTATTCTTCAAAAACTCAGCCAGTTAATCTGCTCGGTCGTAAAAGCCCCAACAAGGGGGTGTGTTGTCACCCGGAAATACAATGTCTTCATTGGTCCGGTCAACAACTAAGAGGTGTGACTTTGACCAGAGGTTAAAAGCCAGTGAAAAATGCCACTCCCTCTCTTTTTTCCTTGCTTCTTGGATGACTAAAGAGACCCTCCTTCCTGCTGCAGGCCTTTTCTGTCAGGGTTTGGGTGGTGGAAGGAGTGAGGACTCAATGATGCAGGTTAGAAGGGCTTTATTTAACAATACAAAATAAAACAAAACTACCCCGAGGGGGAAAACAGACTTGACTTGACTAGGCTTGGCTTGACTTGACTTGACTTGACTTGACTTGACTTGGACATGAGAAAACATGAGGGAAAATATGATGACGAACCAGCACAGGACTGCAAACACAAGGAGAATAAATAGGAGAGCAAACAAGGCAGGTAACGAGGGAGGACAGGTGGGACAAATGAACCAATAATGAGGTAACAAGGTGGGCGGGGTCAAGACAATAGACAGAGCACAAAACGACATAAAACGAGACATGAACACACAACTATGAGAGAACCCATAAGCCACGTGTTCACACAAAACAAGACAACATGAGAGCACGCAGCCCGTGAAACACAGACTGCGTGCTACACAACACAAGACAAAAACAACATGAAAGCACGCGGCAAGTGGAAACAACCGCGTGCTACACAAAACATGACAATACAAGAGCACCTGGCCAATAAGAACTGACTAGGTGCTAAACAAAACATGAGACAAGAACGCATGGCAAGTGAAAGAACACTCGACCGTGCGCTCACAATAAAAGACAGGACTGGGAGCACGAGTGTCCGAATCCCGACACAAAACCGAAACCAAACTAGACATGAGTTGCAAACGCCACGCTCCCAACATGAAACAAGGCACGCAGACAAGAGAGGACTCACACAAAGACAGGACAAAAACTGGAGTGTAAGAGCTCTGTCACAAAACCAAGAAATAAACTAGACAGAAGTGACAGAACCCTGACATTTTCAGGCCAAGGCCTGTAGGCCTAAGCCTGCAGGCCTCTTCCCACAACCCAGCCATGTGCTCATCTATAAGTTGTTTCATAGTACTTCATCTAATGCAGAAGATACTGCAACAACTTCAGACGAAAACATCAAGAGTTATCCTCAACCTGCAGATCCGACGCTCCTCAGCCTAAAGGCATCTTGCAAGTATTGTACATTTGAACACTAAACAGCGATTTAGTATTGATTTGTAAAACTTACCTTTGTCAGCAAAGGTGTTTTATTGCTGAGGAAACTGATGATTATTTTCCAGATTGTCTTTGACTTTTCCTATAGCTCCATTAACAGTTCCCCTTCCGGTACAACTCGATCATTACTCATTCTTACTTATGTATGTGTGTGACCTTTGTGTATGTTATGTGTTTTTTAGTTTAGCTATGTGTTAATCTGATCAACTGATTTACATATTCATAATTAATCATAATTAATAATCATAATGAGTTATGAATAATTATTAATATTTCCCCTTTGAGTTAATTCGCTACACAGGTATTAGGAGTAACTCAGTTACTTATGTTGCTGCATTACTGTTGAGTTCATATGTAAAAGTCTGTTTGCAAAGCCTGAGACATTCACATTGTTGAAAATAAATAACATACTCAGTTACTAAAGTAACCTTGGTTCCCTTAGGGTGCGTTCACACTTGTCATGTTTGGTTCGATTAAAACGAACCCTGGTGCGATTGCTCGGTTACTGTGGTTCATTTGAACATATGTGAACGCTGCCATCCAAACCCTGGTGCGCACCAAACAAGCGGACCGAGACCGCTGAAAAGATGGGTCTCGGTCCGCTTCCAAACGAACTCTGGTGCGGTTCGAATGATATATGAACACAACATGGACCAAAGACATGTAAATGAACCAAAAACAGGAAAATGAGACCCTAAAAAGGCCAGCGAGTTTGCCCATCACAGGCATCAGACGCACGTCTCCACGCAGCAGATTGTTTGTGTGTGTAACGGATGGATTCCCGCCGCTGTTTTGACTACTTTAGACATTTTAACCTCCTGAGACCCCGAAAAAAAGTTATTATAATGTTTAGAGCATAAGAAAGAAATTAAAAATAACATTTTTAAAAAATTATATTTTATTCATATGTTACGCTATGTAGTGGACACAATCAGGACTAAGTTGTTTAAAAAATAACATGGCATGAAATTACATGCATAGGCAAAAACAATGGGATTTTTTTTTTTAAATCATTAATTTTTAGGCTTCAGGATTGTTTTTAACCAAACTTTGTATAAAGATGATTCTCAACTATGTTATGAAAGATATAATGGAATTAATTGACATACCATTTTACTTTATGCAATAAAATAGTCAAACATGGATTTTCCCATTCAATGCAATGCATCTGTACACTGTATCTAATTTGCATATTAATGTGTTCTTGGAGCAACATGTAATGAAAAAGAAGTGTAATAATGGGAGTAATAATTGGCAACATTTTCATAATAATATCTAATAATTAATAGGAATATTTATATATAATTTATTTCCCTATTCACTTGTTGTATCTCCTAAAATCCCTGATAAACATGATTTAAGTCCTGGTCTCCTCATATTTAGATTTGAAACCTCATAACATTTTCCTGAGATGTTGATTTATAACAAACAATTTGAAATTGTATCTGATTTAAATGATAATTATGAAATATTGATATATTTCCATAAGAGTGCTCATTTTCATTTTCAGTCATATTTAAAGACCAAGAAGTTGTTGTTGTCATGGCGAAACCAAAAAAAAAAAAGCCCTGAATGTGCTCTTTACAGGACATCCAGACTAAAACTGTGACATGATGTCAGAGAAAATCACTAAAATATAGTATCCACTACAGAGAACAGAAGTCTATTCCCGGGTCCCAGGAGGTTAAAAGCTCTTCACAAGTTCCCAGCTGGCCAAAATACCATCACATGCAGGCTACACACACACAACGAGCGCATTTACCTCAGCACACAGCATTGTTTTGGATATTCAGTAAGTTCCGTCTCAAAATAGGCAATACGTCATAAAATCCGACCAATCACGTTGTGAATGTATCCCTATGCCTTAAGGTTCGGTATCTTTTGGTTCGGTGATAAAATTGCCAATCTGAACGCTAATCGGACCAGGACTAATTGTTTTTTTTCTTCTGTGGTCCAGACCAAATGGACCAAATGAACCAAATGAACCGAAGTGTGAACACACCCTTAGATATGTAACGAGTACTGCGTCGTCTGCCTTTAGGCAAGATGCAACAGGGAAACTCACCGATTTCTGAAGCCTTTTTCAGTCACGCAGTGAAACTGCACGGCCATTGGTTCATGGAGTTCAAGTAAATGAACCAATGACGGCGCGGCAGAGCCAGTGGATCTGATTTGAATCAGTGGTTTAAAACATGTATAAAACTGCCAAAGGCACATGAACCATTGAAATTTCGAAACACGACGTAATAAAGCCTCGTTAACTGAAATCACGTGACTTTGGCAGTTTGATACATGCTCTGAACCACTGATTCGAAACAAAAGATTCTTAAAGCTTCGAAACTTCATGAAGCAGTGTTTTGAAATCACCCATCACTAGATATTGTTGAATAAAGTTGCTATTTTGTTTTTTGGCTCACAAAGAGTATTCTCGTCTCTTCATAACATTAAGGTTGAACCATTGTAGTCACATGAACAGTTTTAAATATGTCTTTAGTAGTTATTTGAAAATGTTAATTATCTTGCTGGCAATAGAGGCCTCACTGAGCCATCGGATTTCATAAAAAATACCTTTATTTGTGTTCTAAAGATGAATGAAGGTCTTACGGGTGTTGAACGACATGAGGGTGAGTAATTAATGACAGAATTTTCATTTTTAGGTGAACTAACCCTTAAAGAGACCTGGTGGATCCAAAATGGTCGATATTCATATTCATGCATTTTATTAATATTTATTTATAATCGTTTATGGCTTATGATTTATCAATTTCACTTTTGATTTCATATATTTATGTACTCATACTTTATATATTAATTCTCATATTTTCAAGTATTTACACTTTATTGTACTCTTATGGTCATTATTCTTTATGTATGCTTGTTATGTTCAATTGTTCTTTAAAGTGTTCCAGTGTGACAGGTCACGTTGACACGTTTGTGGTTAGATATTGGACGCCTGCCAAGTACTGCAGAAGTGATGTTTTTCAGAATTAGTTGCTCATTTGAATCTGATCAAAATATGTCTGTTATTATTTCTGCTGACATTTGATAGTGTAAGATTTGCAAAATTCCCTATGGGGGGTCAAAACAACTCTTATATCTATGTTTGGCATCTGACCAGTTTATGATATAATGGGTAAAACCATTTAACCTTTTCTTATTAGAACAAAAACATCAGTTTAAGTGGGATGTAAATTTCCCTATATGCTTATGGTATAAAGCTGACTGAGTCATTGATAGTTTAGCTTTTCCCTCCTTTGATCTCCTTGGCTTCTGCTTCTCTCTTATCTGCAAATGTTTTAATGACCTATTTTTTTTGATCTTCATCTATTAGATACAATACTCTGGATTTTACAAAACTCTAAAATTTTATTATTAACTATTAATTACTTCTTTCTGATTGTTATGTTACCTTTTGGTTTTATTAAATATTTTCATTATCGATTAAAGTTTGCGTGTGAGGCTAAATTTAATTGTAATGAATAAATTTTTTTTTTCTTCAACGTCATCACAGCCTGGATTTCTAAAGTTTTCGCATCAGTTTGGTGTTTCCGCCCGGTTTTACACGGTCTATCGATGCAAACTGCAAGGATTAAAAAAGAGGTGAGTAAACAGTAAACCCTCTGTTTCTAGTCTGCTTTTTTTTTAATTGTTTGAGCCTTGAAGCTGTCTGCCTGTGGATGTGGACTTTCATTTGGCTGCAGACAAAGAAAGAACCACGAAGTCCTGGCCTCTGCTGAAATTTTTGAATATTGAATAACTGGTTTTCATATTGAATTACCAATTTTATTCTGAGTATTCTATGTCAGTCGGGCAGAGAAACATATGTATGAGGGAGCGCTCTGTTGCGAGGGTGACTGCCGTTTGATATCAATACCTACTTTTGTTTCACCGTGTAGGCTAATTCTCGGGTGGGACTGTGTTTGGGTAGGTTATTGAAAGTCTATTCAGTCAACTCGCGTCTTTGGTGGAAGCTTCTAAATAGGGCTCTGCAATTTCGATGGCAGTAGACTGGCCTTGCTGAATTATTAAATTGAGATCCATTGGCAAATAATGTATTAATATTTAAAATTAAAACCAAGAGGAATTTTAAATTTGTCTAAATTGTGCAAATTTGTACACACTTTATTGTAAGGGAAAAAAATATTAACATTGTGTTTAGCCACATATTTTGAATTTCTTTGAGTGTTTTATCTAATGGATGAAGTTATACTCGGTCATGACCTATACTTTTGTATAGTGAAGTCCTTGCAAGTCACTAAAACCTAAAATGCTAAATAACTTTTTAAATGTCCTACATAAATCGATCTTGTCAGAGTGGGTGTCAGAGCAGAGCAGTACATCAACAATTGTTTTTGACTGCGGTCAAGTGGGCCGCGCGTCGAAAATACACGGTCAAGCCAGCCGCTCTTTTTTTTAGTTTGCGCGTCTATTCCTGCACTTACGGTATGGGTGCTGGAAACGGTCTAAATGCATTTAAAGACGGCAGTTTCCTTTATACTCTTGCAGTTAACCGTAAAAAGGGCAATAACATAAAGAGACATCAGATAAGTTATTTTTATATAAAAATATATATACTTTTATATACTTTATTTTATTGTAATTTAATGTTTGTATATGCTATATATCATATATTAATGTTAATGTTAATAGTAATGGTAATAATTATGAACCATTTATTAATTTTAATGTTTTATGTATATTATACAGTAATTATTATATAGTATGAATATTAATTAATGTTAATATTAATGTGTATATATATATATATATATATATATATATATATATATATATTGTAATTAGTACCTTTATAGGTTAGCTCATTTTGTCAACTGATATTTATTCAGGGTCACCCTGGCTATTACTGTACTCTTTTTCATATCATTTTACTGTACAGTTTGGGAGAAAATTAAAGTCAAACTCACCCCCACTATCAAAGTGCATTTTAGCACTTGCACTGTGGCCCATATTCAAACACTCATAAAAATATTTTCTTCATAGGTAAGCTCATTCTGTCAACTGATATTTATTCAGGGTCACGCTGGCTATTACCGTACTTATTTTCATACCATTTTACTGTACAGTTTGGGAGAAAATTAAAGTCAAACTCACCCACAATATCAAAATGCATTTTAGCACTTGCACCTTGGTCCATTTTCAAACACTAATAAAAATCTTTTCTTTATAGGTTAGCTCATTCTGTCAACTGATATTTATTCAGAGTCACACTGGCTATTTCTGTACTTATTTTCATACCATTTTACTGTACAGTTTGGGAGAAAATTAAAGTCAAACTCACCCATAATATCAAAGTGCATTCAAGCACTTGCACTGTAGCCCATTTTCAAACACTCATAAAAATCTTTTCTTTATAGGTTAGCTCATTCTGTCAACTTATATTTATTCAGGGTCACACTGGCTATTACTGTACTTATTTTCATACCATTTTACTGTACAGTTTGGGAGAAAATTAAAGTCAAACTCACCCACAATATCAAAATGCATTTTAGCACTTGCACCTTGGTCCATTTTCAAACACTAATAAAAATCTTTTCTTTATAGGTTAGCTCATTCTGTCAACTGATATTTATTCAGAGCCACACTGGCTATTTCTGTACTTATTTTCATACCATTTTACTGTACAGTTTGGGAGAAAATTAAAGTCAAACTCACCCATAATATCAAAGTGCATTCAAGCACTTGCACTGTAGCCCATTTTCAAACACTCATAAAAATCTTTTCTTTATAGGTTAGCTCATTCTGTCAACTGATATTTATTCAGAGTCACACTGGCTATTACTGTACTTATTTTCATACCATTTTACTGTACAGTTTGGGAGAAAATTAAAGTCAAACTCACCCACAATATCAAAATGCATTTTAGCACTTGCACCTTGGTCCATTTTCAAACACTAATAAAAATCTTTTCTTTATAGGTTAGCTCATTCTGTCAACTGATATTTATTCAGGGTCACCCTGGCTATTACTGTACTCATTTTCATATCATTTTACTGTACAGTTTGGGAGAAAATTAAAGTCAAACTCACCCATAATATCAAAGTGCATTCAAGCACTTGCACTGTAGCCCATTTTCAAACACTCATAAAAATCTTTTCTTTATAGGTTAGCTCATTCTGTCCACTGATATTTATTCAGGGTCACGCTGGCTATTACTGTACTTATTTTCATATCATTTTACTTTACAGTTTGGGAGAAAATTAATGTTAAACTCACCCACAATATCAAAGTTCATTTTATCACTTCCACCGTGGTCCATTTTCAAACACTAATAAAAATCTTTTCTTTATAGGTTAGCTCATTCTGTCAACTGATATTTATTCAGAGCCACACTGGCTATTTCTGTACTTGTTTTCATACCATTTTACTGTACAGTTTGGGAGAAAATTAAAGTCAAACTCACCCATAATATCAAAGTGCATTCAAGCACTTGCACTGTAGCCCATTTTCAAACACTCATAAAAATCTTTTCTTTATAGATTAGCTCATTCTGTCAACTGATATTTATTCAGGGTCACCCTATATATTACTGTACTCATTTTTGTATCATTTTTCTGTACAGTTTGGGAGAAAATTAAAGTCAAACTCACCTATAATATCTAAGTGCATTTTAGCACTTGCACTGTAGCCCATATTCAAACACTCATAAAAATATTTTCTTCATAGGTTAGCTAATTCTGTCAACTGATATTTATTCAGGGTCACCCTGGATATTACTGTGCTCATTTTCATATATTTTTACTGTACAGTTTGGGAGAAAATTAAAGTCAAACTCACCTCCACTATCCACCTCCACTTGAATGCACTAAAAGTGCATTCAAGCCCTTGCACCGTGGCCCATTTTCCAACACTCATGAAAATCTTTCCTTTAAAGGTTTGCTCATTCTGTCAACTGATATTTATTAAGGGTTACTCTAGCTATAACTGTACTCATATTCGTATCATTTTACTGTACAGTTTGGGAGAAAATTAAAGTCAAACTCACCTATAATATCAAAGTGCATCCAAGCACTTGCACTGTAGCCTATATTCAAACACTCATAAAAATATTTTCTTTATAGGTTAGCTAATTCCTTCAATTGATTGTTATTCAGGGTCACCCTAGATATTACTGTACTCATTGTTGTATCATTTTACTGTACAGTATGGGAGAAACTTAAAGGCAAACTCACCTCCAATATCAAAGTGCATTCTAGCACATATGGCCCAAATTCGAACACTAATAGGTTTGCTCATTCTGGCATATCATTTTACTGTAGAGTTTGGGAGAAAATTAAAGGCAAACTCACCTTCAAACATCAAAAGTCATTCTAGCACTTACATCATGTCTTATTTTCAAACACTCATAAAAATCTTTTCTTGATAGGTTTGCTCATTCTGTCAACTGATATTTATTCAGGGTCAACCTGACTATTACTGTACTTATTGTCATATATTTTTACTGTACAGTTTGGGAGAAAACTAAAGGTGAATTTACCCTAAATATCAAAGTGCCATCTAGTACATCTAGTGCCAACGTATCCCATCAGATGGTTGATGTGCCAATTCATCAAGGGAGTCGCCCATGAGCTGAAGGCTATTCTGCAGTCACACAGGGCCCCAAACCCATCTTGGAGATGTCTGTCATGACGACTTTCCTTCTGGAAACAGAGCCCAGCATTATCCTGTTCTAATAAAAATGGGACGATTTCAAGGGGACCAAGAACACAGTGGTGGCGAACTCTAAGAAGGTGCAGGCCTGTGTGCCACTCACGAGGTGGAACACGTCTTTCAACCAGTGCTGTAGTGGTTGCAAATGGCCTTGCCACTTCTGAAATCTATTGAGGGGAAGAATAGACCCCAACTTGAAAAAGGCTGCCATGCTCCCGATTTTCTGTTCTGTTGCAAAAAAGAGAGGGCCGCATCTACACACTTCATAAAGTTATGCGGAGCTCTAGAGAGTATGAATGGAAGGAATTTAGGAATTCGTATACCACTCCCTCAAAGGCAAATCTCAAGAATGGCCTTTTGTGGGGGGCTTTCTAGATATGAAAGTCAGAGTCTTTCAGATTGACCAATATAAATTAATCTCATGAGGATCCGGTTCAGACGTCACAGATCAAGAATGGGCCTGAGACCGCCATCATTCTTTGGAACGAGGAAGTAGCAGCTGTAAAAGCCTGACTCTCTGCATTCTGAGGGAACTATCTCCACATCACCTTTTTCTAGCAGAGACTGCACTTTGGCTTGGAGGACATGAGACCTGTTGCCTGAGACTGAGGAGTAAATCATGCCCAAGAAGCGTGGTGGTCTGCGAGCGAAATGGAGCTAGTAGACTCGTTCTGTTATTTCTGATATCCAGCTCGACAGCATGGGGATGGCCTGCCATGCCCGGAGTTGAGTGGCGAATTATTAAAGTGCTACTGGCTGTGTTTCGCACTGAAGCAAGTAAGAGGCACCTGTCACAGCATTGAGAGGAGGGGAATGCTATTTTCGTGAGAATGCCAAAATTTTGCTTGATGTGTTACAGGCTGCATCTCATGCTGGAGTGGGAGAGCGGCACCTGTTATAGCATTGAGAGGAGGAGGAATGTTCTTTTCAATGACATTTGTCTTTTTGATGAACACAATCAGAGTTATATTAAAGGGTTAGTTCACCCAAAAATCACATTTGTTTCATGTCAAATTATGATATTTATGCAAAATCCAAGAGGTTTTTTCATCCTCCATTGAAAGCAACAAAGTTGCAACAGTCAAGGTCCAGAGTAGTAGTAATCTATTACTATTAAGTAGTAATAGCATCAATAAAATTGTCAACATGACTACAGTGTCACATGTCTGCTGTGTTGTGTTTCTTAGTTTGAACAGTCTGTTAATTATGTAATTAGTTTCCTCCAGTGTTCATTTACTCCCTTATTAGTTCCTTTGTTTGACTTCACCACCAGTCCCACTCCAGTGCCAGAGGCCAGCCAACCACCACCAACGATGAACGATGTGACGGAGATGCTGTTTGAGCCCACCGCAGACAGTGGAGACCGGCCACCATGAGAGACAAGCCCATACCAATGATAAGGACAGAGTGTTTTGTAGCTCAGACCACCTACAGAGTCTTACCAGGTGTGCAAGCTGGCAACACCATTCATCACTGAGTTAGTGATTGTGGAGTTTGAGGGCTGGGAAAAAAACTGCTGTGGAAATGTGTATGTAAAACTCTGGCAAATATTTTGATGAACTGAAGGATTTGTTGAAGTGATCTTGATAGACTTTTTTGGAGAGGTGATTCTACCCTGTATTTCCAATGGGGCGCTATTCTGCCTCCCACCTGCGACTCCACCCTGGGGCCTCTTCCTGTCTGGTCTCTGGTGTACCATCTGTATCTCCAGCACCTGTATCTGTAGTGTCCCTTGTATTTCCTGAATTCCCACCCAGCCTCCCTCTCACACCTCTTCATTCAGCCAGTTCCTCAGCCCCACCATCACCTTCTACATCCTCCACATGCCAGCAAGAGATGCCAAGTGTCTTCAGGCCAACAGCTCCTTCTCGCACAGAAGATCCCCTGTTTCCACCTCCAGCCTCTGTGCCCACTGCTCCACTTCGGCCCTTCGACACTTCAGATCCACCATCGGCCATATAGCTTATCTGGGTTCCCTCATCCCTCAGGCTCCCCATTGGTCAAGCATTGACCTGCCTACACCTACAGCTCCATCTGGCTCTACCTTCCCCCCAGCTCTGCCTCCATCCTCAGTCCCATCGACTGGGTGCTGCAAGAGTTAGAATGCACTTATATAGTGGAGTTTTGCCTTTAATTTGATCCAAAAATGTACAGTAAAATGACATGAAAATAATTACAGTAATAGCCAGTGCCATTCTGAGCAAATATCTATTGACAGAATGAGAAAACCTCTAAAGAAAATATTTTTATGAGTGTTTGAAAATGGACCAAGGTGGAAGTGATAAAATGAACTTTGATATTGTGGGTGAGTTTGACTTTAATTTTCTCCCAAACTGTACAGTAAAATGATATGAAAATAAGTACAGTAATAGCCAGCGTGACCCTGAATAAATATCAGTTGACAGAATGAGCTAACCTATACAAAAAAGATTTTTATGAGTGTTTGAAAATGGACCACGGTGGAAGTGATAAAATGAACTTTGATATTGTGGGTGAGTTTGACTTTAATTTTCTCCCAAACTGTACAGTAAAATGATATGAAAATAAGTACAGTAATAGCCAGCGTGACCCTGAATAAATATCAGTTGACAGAATGAGCTAACCTATAAAGAAAAGATTTTTATGAGTATTTGAAAATGGGCTACAGTGCAAGTGCTTAAATGCACTTTGATATTATGGGTGAGTTTGACTTTAATTTTCTCCCAAACTGTACAGTAAAATGGTATGAAAATAAGTACAGTAATAGCCAGTGTGACCCTGAATAAATATCAGTTGACAGAATGAGCTAACCTATAAAGAAAAGATTTTTATGAGTGTTTGAAAATGGGCTACAGTGCAAGTGCTTGAATGCACTTTGATATTATGGGTGAGTTTGACTTTAATTTTCTCCCAAACTGTACAGTAAAATGGTATGAAAATAAGTACGGTAATAGCCAGCGTGACCCTGAATAAATATCAGTTGACAGAATGAGCTTACCTATAAAGAAAATATTTTTATGAGTGTTTGAATATGGGCCACAGTGCAAGTGCTAAAATGCACTTTGATATTGTGGGTGAGTTTGACTTTAATTTTCTCCCAAACTGTACAGTAAAATGATATGAAAATAAGTACAGTAATAGCCAGCGTGACCCTGAATAAATATCAGTTGACAGAATGAGCTAACCTATAAAGAAAAGATTTTTATGTGTGTTTGAAAATGGGCTACAGTGCAAGTGCTTAAATGCACTTTGATATTATGGGTGAGTTTGACTTTAATTTTCTCCCAAACTGTACAGTAAAATGGTATGAAAATAAGTACAGTAATAGCCAGTGTGACCCTGAATAAATATCAGTTGACAGAATGAGCTAACCTATAAAGAAAAGATTTTTATGAGTGTTTGAATATGGGCTACAGTGCAAGTGCTTGAAGGCACTTTGATATTATGGGTGAGTTTGACTTTAATTTTCTCCCAAACTGTACAGTAAAATGATATGAAAATGAGTACAGTAATAGCCAGTGTGACCCTGAATAAATATAAGTTGACAGAATGAGCTAACCTATAAAAAAAAAGATTTTTATGAGTGTTTGAAAATGGACCAAGGTGGAAGTGATAAAATGAACTTTGATATTGTGGGTGAGTTTGACTTTAATTTTCTCCCAAACTGTACAGTAAAATTATATGAAAATAAGTACAGTAATAGCCAGCGTGACCCTGAATAAATATCAGTTGACAGAATGAGCTTACCTATAAAGAAAATATTTTTATGAGTGTTTGAATATGGGCCACAGTGCAAGTGCTAAAATGCACTTTGATAGTGGGGGTGAGTTTGACTTTAATTTTCTCCCAAACTGTACAGTAAAATGGTATGAAAATAAGTACAGTAATAGCCAGTGTGACTCTGAATAAATATCAGTTGACAGAATGAGCTAACCTATAAAGAAAAGATTTTTATGAGTGTTTGAAAATGGGCTACAGTGCAAGTGCTTGAATGCACTTTGATATTATGGGTGAGTTTGACTTTAATTTTCTCCCAAACTGTACAGTAAAATGGTATGAAAATAAGTACAGTAATAGCCAGCGTGACCCTGAATAAATATCAGTTGACAGAATGAGCTTACCTATAAAGAAAATATTTTTATGAGTGTTTGAATATGGGCCACAGTGCAAGTGCTAAAATGCACTTTGATAGTGGGGGTGAGTTTGACTTTAATTTTCTCCCAAACTGTACAGTAAAATGATATGAAAATAAGTACAGTAATAGCCAGCATGACCCTGAATAAATATCAGTTGACAGAATGAGCTAACCTATAAAGAAAAGATTTTTATGAGTGTTTGAAAATGGGCTACAGTGCAAGTGCTTGAATGCACTTTGATATTATGGGTGAGTTTGACTTTAATTTTCTCCCAAACTGTACAGTAAAATGGTATGAAAATAAGTACGGTAATAGCCAGCGTGACCCTGAATAAATATCAGTTGACAGAATGAGCTTACCTATAAAGAAAATATTTTTATGAGTGTTTGAATATGGGCCACAGTGCAAGTGCTAAAATGCACTTTGATAGTGGGGGTGAGTTTGACTTTAATTTTCTCCCAAACTGTACAGTAAAATGGTATGAAAATAAGTACAGTAATAGCCAGTGTGACTCTGAATAAATATCAGTTGACAGAATGAGCTAACCTATAAAGAAAAGATTTTTATGAGTGTTTGAAAATGGGCTACAGTGCAAGTGCTTGAATGCACTTTGATATTATGGGTGAGTTTGACTTTAATTTTCTCCCAAACTGTACAGTAAAATGGTATGAAAATAAGTACAGTAATAGCCAGCGTGACCCTGAATAAATATCAGTTGACAGAATGAGCTTACCTATAAAGAAAATATTTTTATGAGTGTTTGAATATGGGCCACAGTGCAAGTGCTAAAATGCACTTTGATAGTGGGGGTGAGTTTGACTTTAATTTTCTCCCAAACTGTACAGTAAAATGATATGAAAAAGACTACAGTAATAGCCAGGGTGACCCTGAATAAATATCAGTTGACAAAATGAGCTAACCTATAAAGGTACTAATTACAATATATATATATATATATATATATATATATATATATATATATATATATATATATATATACACATTAATATTAACATTAATTAATATTCATACTATATAATAATTACTGTATAATATACATAAAACATTAAAATTAATTAATGGTTCATAATTATTACCATTACTATTAACATTAACATTAATATATGATATATAGCATATACAAACATTAAATTACAATAAAATAAAGTATATAAAAGTATATATATTTTTATATAAAAATAACTTATCTGATGTCTCTTTATGTTATTGCCCTTTTTACGGTTAACTGCAAGAGTATAAAGGAAACTGCCGTCTTTAAATGCATTTAGACCGTTTCCAGCACCCATACCGTAAGTGCAGGAATAGACGCGCAAACTAAAAAAAAGAGCGGCTGGCTTGACCGTGTATTTTCGACGCGCGGCCCACTTGACCGCAGTCACTATTTCCTCCAAGTCACTTTGATGAGGTGAATTTAGTTTTGAACCAAATTCCTGTTCTGCTCTGTTCTGTCCCAGCTGTGTTAGATCGAGTGTGCTGCTATCTTCAAAGTATTGTGTTCCAAATTTTAGTGACATGATATGTATAATTGTACTTAGATAATTCTGCTAAATAGTTTGTGTTTTATTATTAGTTTATGCATTTTCTCAGATAGGTTAAAGCAGGGGTCTCAAACTCAAATTGGCAGGGGGCCGTTTCCGTGATTGACAACTCATAGGAGGGCCATATTAACATTCAAGCGCAAGAAAGCGCAACATTTCAGAAAATTTACTTTCCTTTGCATTATTTCTCATTTACTTCAAATTTCATTAGGCCTACTAAAATATTTTTATACCTACTATAAATATTTTACTTACCATACTAAATGTAAACAGCAGTGTCTCTCTCATTGTTACAGAGTATAATATAATTATATAATATATTACTAATATACTAATATAATACTACTAATATAATACTATTAATTGCAATAGTCTGGTGCAACTTCTCACATCCAACAAGGTGCATGGAAAAAAAAAAAAAAATTTGTAATTTAGGAACAAAACCAGCAACACTTGTGGCGTGGAGGGGTCAGAAGTAAACAAAAAACTGGAGCAATATATAGCCTATCAACTTTATTTTGCCAAAAAAATAAAAATCTCTCATTGTTACATAGTTTTTAACATTTAGTGGAAGTATTTTCCCTTACTTTATGTTAGCTTAAATAACATTAAAATCTTGCACTGAACAACACCGTACTGAACAAATACAATCCCTGAATACCATTTGTACTCTTCTGTTTCTTGACAGACACCTGGCAGTGCTTGTGCTCACACAGCTGAGACACATTTGTCCAAGATGCCGTTTGAGCATCGGTAACGTTTAATGCAGTGGTCTCAAACTGCCGGCCCGCCCTCTCCCTCTACCCGCCCGCAACTGATCTAAAAAATAAAACATAATCCGGCCGCTAAATTATTATTATTATTATTATCTAGTTGCTACCTGTCTGATATGCAAAGAAAAAGTCGCCGTTCTAAGGGGCATTCACATATCGCGTCACATAAGCGGCCGCGCCGCATTCTCCTTCTTTCCAAAGTGCTTTCGCTCCATGGCGTCTGTCGTTGCTATGCAACCATGAGCCGCGCTCTCAACCGCGTCGCTTCTATTATGAGCGCGCTTGCCTAAATTACAGTAAAAGCACTCGACTTTAAGTCACGAGCGTCGATTTAAACCACCGAAACGCGTCCGATGCAGCCATTAAACCAGGGGTCTCAAACTCAAATTGGCAGGGGGCCGTTTCTGTGATTGACAACTCATAGGAGGGCCATATTAACATTCAAGCGCAAGAAAGCGCGACATTTCAGAAAATTTACTTTCCTTTGCATTATTTCTCATTTACTTCAAATTTCATTAGGCCTACTAAAATATTTTTATACCTACTATAAATATTTTACTTACCATACTAAATGTAAACAGCAGTGTCTCTCTCATTGTAACAGAGTATAATATAATTATATAATATATTACTAATATACTAATATAATACTATTAATTGCAATAGTCTGGTGCAACTTCTCACATCCAACAAGGTGCATGGAAAAAAAAAAATTAGTAATTTAGGAACAAAACCAGCAACACTTGTGGCGTGGAGGGGTCAGAAGTAAACAAAAAACTGGAGCTATATATAGCCTATCAACTTTATTTTGCCAAAAAAATAAAAATCTCTCATTGTTACATAGTTTTTAACATTCAGGGATTGTATTAACAAATACAATCCCTGAATACCATTTGTACTCTTCTGTTTCTTGACAGACACCTGGCAGTGCTTGTGCTCACACAGCTGAGACACATTTGTCCAAGATGCCGTTTGAGCATCGGTAACGTTTAATGGCTGCATCGGACGCGTTTCGGTGGTTTAAATCGACGCTCGTGACTTAAAGTCGAGTGCTTTTACTGTAATTTAGGCAAGCGCGCTCATAATAGAAGCGACGCGGTTGAGAGCGCGGCTCATGGTTGCATAGCAACGACAGACGCCACTGGAGCTAAAGCACTTTGGAAAGAAGGAGAATGCGGCGCGGCCGCTTATGTGACGCGATATGTGAATGCCCCTTAGAACGGCGACTTTTTCTTTGCATATCAGACAGGTAGCAACTAGAGAATAATAATAATAATAATAATAATAATTTAGCGGGCCGGATTATGTTTTATTTTTTAGATCAGTTGCGGGCGGGTAGAGGGAGAGGGCGGGCCGTAAATGGCCCGCGGGCCGGCAGTTTGAGACCACTGTTTTAAAGAAAACATTTGAATGTAATGTTCAAAAAATGTTTTAAGAATGTTTTTAAATTCAGAAAATGTTCCTATAATGTTAAGTGCAAACAAATCTAGAACATTTTCCCTGCAACATTTTGAGGATGTTTTGAGGATGTTGTTGAGGTAACATTATATAATGTTGTCAATAAAACATTAGCACAATGTTTCAATAAAACAAAGGAAGAACATTCTCTCAGCAACATTAGGAAAACGCTATAAGAACATCACTGGTTTGAGGTGATGAAATGTTCTGTATAAAATGTTCTTCTAATGTGACGTATTAACAAATCTAGAACATTTCACCTGCAACATTTTGAGGATGTTTTGAGGATGTTATTGAGGTAACATTATATAATGTTGTCAATATAACATTCGCACAATGTTTCAATAAAACAAAGGAAGAACATTCTCTCAGCAACATTAGGAGAACGCTATAAGAACATGATTGAGGTTTGAGGTGATGAAATGTTCTGTGTAAAATGTTCTTCTAATGTGACGTATTAACCAAGATAGAACATTTCACCTGCAACATTTTGAGGATGTTTTGAGGATGTTGTTGAGGTAACATTATATAATGTTGTTAATAAAACATTCGCACAATGTTTCAAAAAACAAAGGAAGAACATTCTCTCAGCAACATTAGGAAAACACTATAAGAACATCACTGTGGTTTGAGATGATAAAATGTTCTGTAAAAAATGTTCTTCTAATGTGACGTATTAATCACGATAGAACATTTCACCTGCAACATTTTCAAGATGTTTTGAGGATGTTGTTGAGGTAACATTATATAATGTTGTAAATATAACATTCGCACAATGTTTCAATAAAACAAAGGAAGAACATTCTCTCAGCAACATTAGGAGAACACTATAAGAACTTCACTGAGGTTTGAGGTGATGAAATGTTCTGTGTAAAATGTTCTTCTAATGTGACGTATTAACAAATCTAGAACATTTTACCTGAAACATTTTGAGGATGTTTTGAGGATGTTGTTGAGGTAACATTATATAATGTTGTAAATGTAACATTCGAACAATGTTTCAATAAAACACATGAAGAACATTCTCTCAGCAACATTAGGAAAACACTATAAGAACATCACTGTGGTTTGAGGTGATAAAATGTTCTGTATAAAATGTTCTTCTAATGTGACGTATTAACCAAGATAGAACATTTCACCTGCAACATTTTGAGGATGTTGTTGAGGTAACATTATATAATGTTGTCAATAAAACATTCGCACAATGTTTCAATAAAACAAAGGAAGAACATTCTCTCAGCAACATTAGGAAAACGCTATAAGAACATCACAGAGGTTTGAGTTGATAAAATGTTCTGTATAAAATGTTCTTCTAATGTGACGTATTAACCAAGATAGAACATTTCACCTGCAACATTTTGAGGATGTTGTTGAGGTAACATTATATAATGTTGTCAATAAAACATTTGCACAATGTTTCAATAAAACGCATGAAGAACATTCTCTCAGCAACATTAGGAGAACACTAGAACATCACTGAGGTTTGAGGTGATGAAATGTTCTGTGTAAAATGTTCTTCTATGTGACGTATTAACAAATCTAGAACATTTCACCTGCAACATTTTGAGGATGTTTTGAGGGTGTTATTGAGGTAACATATTATATAATGTTGTAAATATAACATTCGCACAATGTTTCAATAAAACACATGAAGAACATTCTCTCAGCAACATTAGGAGAACACTATAAGAACATCACTGAGGTTTGAGGTGATGAAATGTTCTGTGTAAAATGTTCTTCTAATGTGACGTATTAACAAATCTAGAACATTTCACCTGCAACATTTTGAGGATGTTTTGAGGATGTTATAAATTTTATAAATATTCACTATTATTCATTCCTTAAATCAAACAATCTCAGAACTAACATTATATTGTATTATTAAACTTGAGTTCTCAATGTACTATTGAAATTAATTTCTGCACATTTTAATGTTTTCTTTTTGTCTAAAAATTGAAGAGTTCAGATGCAAAAGCCTGTGCAAGTGGCATCTGAAATGTTCTTCTTAAATTAGCATTTTTGTCAAGCTTGTATGTTTAGGTTCAGTAAATTTCACTTTAATGGCAATTAATAGGTCCTTTTCATTGCCATTAAAGTGTAATAAGTTTGATAAACATGCTTGTTTTATAAGAAAATTTGAAATGGCACTTAAAGGCTTTTGCATCTGAAGTCTTTAATTATTATTGTACATAACTGATATAGCATATATTAGCAACAATTTCCTTACTGTTTTGTTTCTTTAGGCTTTATTAAAAGGAAAAAAAAGAAGAAAAAAAAAAAAGAAAGAAACTTCCCCCAATGTTCAAGACATGGTTAGCTTGGTTTATGTAAGAATGGAGAATATACAATATTGCCACAATGTTCCACAATAAAGGAGTAACATTATCAAAACAACATTTGTAAAATGTGGATATTATTCCAGATTGTGATGAAGTTTGGGCCAGATCATCATTACATCTGGCACTTCTGTTTTTGTTCTGGGTCTGGCTGGCATCATGTTTTTAACACCATTGTGTGAAACAGCATTGGGCTGATCTCAAAAGAAACAAAATATAATAAGATACAAAATATAATAAGAAACAAAAGATGAAATGCATTATTTTAGCTGAACACTGGCTTGACTGCAGAAGTGAGATGAAGTCTGGGGGAAGGGAAAGTCTCGTATTTGGCTGAACTGTTGCGCGAACGTGTTTACCATAGGGCAGGGATGGGCAACTTTGATATTGACAAGGGCCAACATTTTTTCTCCTTGATACCTGGGGGCCAGATTACTAATCCACACTCGCACCTTTTACACTGTCTTACTCAATTTACTTTTTACTAAGGGAAATTAATGTATAATTAATGTCATTTGTTTTTAAAGATTGTATTAACTGTAGCCTAAAACAAATGGGGAAACTTTGTTTTCAGTTGGCAATCAATATTAAAGGGATAGTTCACCCAAAAAAATTTAAATTCTGTCATCATTTACCTACCCTCAAGTTTCTGTTGAACAAAGAAGATATTTTGAAGAATGTTTGTAACCAGGTTGCTTTGGGACTAATACTATGGAAGTCAATGGTGCCCCAGAACTGTTCAGTTTCCCACATTCTTCAGAATATCTTCTTTTGTGTTGAACAGAACAAATACATTTATACAGGTTTGGAACAACTTGTGTGTAAATAATGACATTTTTATTTTTGGGTGAATTATCCCTTTAATTTCTTTATTAACAATATTAACATCTCAATGGCATTTTCTGTAAATTTGCAACAAACAAATGTACAGTCAATTTTTGATTACAAGGTTAGAGAACATTTTCAACTCAGCCTCGTTAAAAAGTGCTTATTTTAAAATATGACAATCTACAGGGTGTTTACAGGAGACGAGAGGCGCTGATTGGGCCATGGTAAATCGACGCGTAAAACCACCAATCACAGCGTGCTTTTCTCGTGACGTAGGGACATTTGAAATTGACGAACAGCGCGAATGGTAGTTGAAGAAATTGGCGCAAAATGTCCCTGGTCTGATTGTCGTTTTGACGGAAAAAGCGAGTACGGATTCGTTCACAAACAGAGTCGCGGCAGATATAGAGTTGTGCTGGAGGATGTTTTACCCGCTCGGACAGTTTGTGGCCCAAACAACAGAACTGTCTCCTGGTCAACGGAACTCTGCCTTCAACAATAAATACTGGAATGTAAGTTTTTAAATGTCGTTTATCCTTTAGGTATACACTAAAATCCGTTAGATCGTTCTTAGAATGACATGACAATTACATTAATTGTGGGTGTATACTGCTTTAGAATAACAGCTAACTTAGATTTGTTTTCATCCAGAATCCAAACGGCCTACTTAAATATGGACACTGATGATGCAACAAAAAGTCTTCATTTACAACAAAGGTACTTTAATCCGTCGTTATGCAATATTCTATATGCATACGGATACTGTACATTTGCTACTTAAAAGTGTTAATCTGATTATTTCTTTTGAACTTAAATAATAATATTTAAGTAATTCATAAAGATATGTTGAAATGGGAAAGATATGTTTTAATTTTTTTAGGTACTTTGGGGCTGACAGACAGCCATTCTGAAGGACACAATCTGGCAAAAATTTACCTGCAGAAGTGAATGAGAGGATATGGGTAAGTGGTTTTGTAAGTTTTGTTGTAAATCGAATGTCCTTTAGGAAAAGTTTGTAGTAATTATTTACTAATATTTGAACAAAATTAGTAAATGTTGGTTTAAGAAATGCAACATATTGTTAACCTATTTGAACATTATTATTATTATTATTAATATTATTATGTTTTCCTCCGAGACTAAATTTTTTAACCCCTAAAGGATTAGTTCACTTTCAAATTAAAATTAGCCCAAGCTTAAAGGCCTTTGCACACTGAGTCCAAAATTCGCTTGCGAAACTTTCATGTTAAAAAATAAATTTCACCTCACGTTATGTCAATTGCGTTTGCACACTGTCTCCGAATCTTTCGTCCGTCAAAAAAATATTCGGATCAGGTTTGATTTTCAGCGTTTTTCGCATCCGTGGCACGCATTTTGAGAGACGTTTTGACAATTCAGAGCCACCGTACGTGAACGCAAAAATCCAGAATGCCATCTGACAAGTTGATCCACGTCTTCTACAGCACAAAACAGCAGCACTTAATGACAAACAACGTGTGGAATATAAAGATACAGGTTGTGCCAGTAGTAAAGCATCAAACTGAACATCCTGAAGTAAACTTTGAAACGCTCGGGATAATCCCACAGCTCCTTGATGAGGTGGAACTCTCCTTTCTCTCTATGCAATCTCGGAATTGAATGGACCCAATATTTCCTCTTTCTTTTTCTCTTTTTAAGAAGAGAGGAGACAACTAAATCGTGCTCACAGCTTGAAGGCTTCATTTTGTATTGTTTTGCTTTTTTTTTTTCTTTTTCTTTTTCCTCAACGCATTAATTTTTCCGCATCGGACTCAGTGTGCAAAGTCTCTGTGCGTGACGATTTTTTAGGATTACGAATACGAAAAAACGCAAAAATTTCGGACTCAGTGTGCAAAGGCCTTTACTCCTAGGTGTATATGACTTTCTTGCTTCTAACGAAGACAATCAGAGAAATATTAATAAATATCCTGACTCCTCTGAGCTTTATAATGGCAGTGAACAGGGTTCACGATTATGAGCTGAAGAAAGTGTATCCATCCACATCTATCCATCATAAACGTACTCCACATGGCTCCAGGGGGTTAATGAAGGCCTTCTGAAGTGTGAAGCGATGCATTTGTGTAAGAAAAATATCCATATTTAACAAGTTATGAAGTAAAATATCTAGTGGTCTGGCCAAAGCTAGATATTTTACTTCAAATACACCTAGGATGGCTTGGGTGAGTAAAGCTTGGGGTCATTTTCAAGCACCAAACACAGACCTTAAGACTGTTCTGAAGTTCAGTGCTATCATTTGTAACTGATCAGACTTAACAGTTGTCATATACAGTGTTATGCGTAAGTTGGGCAACCCTTTGCAGAATCTGTGAAAATGTGAATAATTTTAACAGAATAGGAGAGATCATACAAATTGCATGCTATTTTTTATTTAGTACTGTCCTGAGTAAGATATTTTACACAAAAGATGTTTACATATAGTCCACAAGAAAATAAATAGCTGAATTTATGAAAATAACCCTGTTCAAAATTTTGGGAACCTTTGGTTCTTAATACTGTGTCGTTACCCGGATGTTTTTTTTTTTTTTTTTTTTTTTTTGTGATGATTGTCCATGAGTCCCTTGTTTTTCCTTAACAGTTAAAACTGCCCAATATTCTCAGACCCCTGACTCTTAATGCGTCGTGTTTCCTTCTGGAGCATCAGTGAATGTTTGAAACTTTTTTTAATAGTTGAGTACCTTAGTTGTTCTCAGTGTGAAAAGATGAATCTCAAAATCATACAGCCACTGCTGGAAAGGGTTCAAATATGCAGAAGATGCTTGAAAACTGAAGAATCTGCAGGAGCTGGAGGATTTTTCTGAAGAACAGAGCTCAGTTTAACTGCTCAGAACAAACAAGAGACTCATGAACAACCATCACAAGACACAAAAACAGCCGTGGATCATCCAGGTAGTGACACAGTATTGAGAACTTGCAGTTGCAATTTTTTATCTCACAATTCTGAGAAAAGTCAGCCAAAAAAAAAGCAATTGCGAGAAAAAAAAAACATTGCACAATGACATTGACATTGTAACTCCCAATTGCGAGAAAATGTCAGCAGTTTATATTTTTTCTTATTCCATGGTGGAAACAAGCGTCCATGCGCACATACTGTAGCACATATATAATGTGCAGATTGCAAACGGAAACCTCCAGGAGCACAGAAACTTGTCAACTGTCCTATAACTTAACAATAACAAAACAGCATAGAAACTGAAACTGAAAGTTATGGCATATATTTTTCTTTCTGCTTTTAAAGTAACTAAAACCTACAACTTCACTATTAGCAAAGAGATGCTACACTGGTAGGATTAATTCACACACACAGTTGCTCTCGCTGATGCATTCAAATACAGTGCTACTTTATCTGTATCTAAATGAAAAGAAAAGCAGAAATCTATAGGAGATGTAACGATCCATAGACAAAATAACTGATGAAAACTAGCTATGTCGTAGCAATAGAATTGTTTACACCGTTTTGCTGCAGCTCTGCACAAGTTGACTCGAGTTCGAGTCTCGGTTCGAGGTTCATGCTTTTCAAGCCAACATCAAAGTTTGTAGTTGTGTTATTAACAAAATGGATTAAGTAGATGTGTTTTAAATAGCAAACAGAGTAGATACTTAAAGTATTATATCTATTGAATATCAATATTGTTTGTGATCTTAAAATGTAATATGTATTTTGTGTTTACACTGTTGTATGCTCCTCTGTTATAGGCTATGAGGAAAAATTCTACACACAGACGCTCTACACACATAGACGGCTCAATGCTGCTAACTGGCAGAGCAGCTGGAAAACTAAAAGACAAGAAAACTAGAACATTAATACGGATGACTGTATTATTTTTCTGCAAGAACCAGGTCAAGCAAAGACAGTGATGAGCACTCGGAGCAAACACAGCAGTCAGGCGCAGGATTACACACTGGACTTTAGAGTTCTTCAACATGTGATGTTGGACATTTACTGTTTCTAAAGCCAATAATTTATGTGGATGCCATTTATAGACCTGTTAGATTTTGTTTTATTTTTGAGATTAATAAAATTGTATGTTTTAACAATGTTATAGCTAAGCTTTTTCTTTCTTTCTTTTTTGAATATTTAGGAGAATATTCTGGGAACAAAAATAAAACTTCCTGCTAAAAAACTTTATAAGAATGTTAGGGGATGATGTTCTAACAATGTTATGACTAAACATTTATAGAAGGTCATCGCAAAACTTTTTTAGAGTGTTTTGTAGAGAATGTTATCTTACCTTTTAGAAGAACATTCTAAGAACAAAAATAAAATTTCCCACTACAAACTTTTAAGAATGTTAGGGGATAATGTTCTAACAATGTTATGACTTAACAGTTTTAGAATGTTTTAGAGAATGTTATCCTACCTTTAAGGAGAACATTCAGGGAAATAAAATAAAACTACCCGCTGAACATTATAAGAACGTTAGGGAATAATGTTCTAACAATGTTATCGCTAAACATTTGTAGAATGTTTTTTAGAGATGTTATCCTATCATTTAGAAGAACATTCTGGGAACTAAAATAAAACTACCCGCTAAAAACATTATAATAACGTTAGGGAATAATGTTTTAACAATGTTATCGCTAAACATTTGTAGAATGTTTTTTAGAGAATGTTATCCTAACATTTAGAAGAACATTCTGGGAACTAAAATAAAACTACCCGCTAAAAACATTATAATAACGTTAGGGAATAATGTTCTAACAATGTTATCGCTAAACATTTTTAGAGAATGTTATCCTAACTTATAGAAGAACATTCTGGGAACTAAAATATAACTATACCCGCTAAAAACATTATAATAACGTTAGGGAATAATGTTTTAACAATGTTATCGCTAAACATTTTTAGAATGTTTTTTAGAGAATGTTATCCTAACATTTAGAAGAACATTCTGGGAACTAAAATAAAACTACCCGCTAAAAACATTATAAGAACAATACATGATAATGTTCTCAGAACAAAAAATTTCTAGCTGGGACAATATTAACTGAGTGAAACAAAAATATATATATATTTTTTTTATATCCTGTTATTTGTCATCTGAAGATGTCTGAAATATGTATTCATAATCCCTGTGTTACCGGTGCTGGTGCTGCAGTGACGAGACGTATGCGGATTTCCACAATAATAGGTAGTTTAATAAACAAAGGATGAATAACAAACACGTTTAACATAACATTAAGAGCAGACAAGGAGTGAAGGGAGTGAGTCCATAATAAAGGCAGTGATGATGAGGGAGTCCAGGTGCAGGTGATCCATGATGCTTGCAGGCAGGAGTGGGCTCATGGGCTACTGGAGCAGGTTTGGCGAGGGCAGGAGCTGCTTGCTCGGCGGAGACTGGAGCTGCTGGCTCGGCGGAGAGGGCTGGAGCTGCTGGCTCGGCAGAGACTGGAGCTGCTGGCTCGGCAGAGACTGGAGCTGCTGGCTCGGCAGAGACTGGAGCTGCTGGCTCGGCAGAGACTGGAGCTGCTGGCTCGGCAGAGACTGGAGCTGCTGGCTCGGCAGAGACTGGAGATGCTGGCTACTGGAGCGGCTGGCTCGTTGGCAGCTACTGGAGCGGCTGGCTCGTTGGCAGAGACTGGAGATGCTGGCTCGGCGGCAGAGACTGGAGCTGCTGGCTCGGCAGAGACTGGAGCTGCTGGCTCGGCAGAGACTGGAGATGCTGGCTACTGGAGCGGCTGGCTCGTTGGCAGCTACTGGAGCGGCTGGCTCGTTGGCAGAGACTGGAGATGCTGGCTCGTTGGCAGAGACTGGAGATGCTGGCTCGTTGGCAGAGACTGGAGATGCTGGCTCGTTGGCAGAGACTGGAGATGCTGGCTCGTTGGCAGAGACTGGAGCTGCTGGCTCGGCAGAGACTGGAGATGCTGGCTACTGGAGCGGCTGGCTCGTTGGCAGCTACTGGAGCGGCTGGCTCGGCAGAGACTGGAGCTGCTGGCTCGGCAGAGACTGGAGCTGCTGGCTCGGCAGAGACTGGAGATGCTGGCTACTGGAGCGGCTGGCTCGTTGGCAGCTACTGGAGCGGCTGGCTCGTTGGCAGAGACTGGAGATGCTGGCTCGGCGGCAGAGACTGGAGCTGCTGGCTCGGCAGAGACTGGAGCTGCTGGCTCGGCAGAGACTGGAGATGCTGGCTACTGGAGCGGCTGGCTCGTTGGCAGCTACTGGAGCGGCTGGCTCGTTGGCAGAGACTGGAGATGCTGGCTCGTTGGCAGAGACTGGAGATGCTGGCTCGTTGGCAGAGACTGGAGATGCTGGCTCGTTGGCAGAGACTGGAGATGCTGGCTCGTTGGCAGAGACTGGAGCTGCTGGCTCGGCAGAGACTGGAGATGCTGGCTACTGGAGCGGCTGGCTCGTTGGCAGCTACTGGAGCGGCTGGCTCGTTGGCAGAGACTGGAGATGCTGGCTCGTTGGCAGAGACTGGAGATGCTGGCTCGTTGGCAGAGACTGGAGATGCTGGCTCGTTGGCAGAGACTGGAGATGCTGGCTCGTTGGCAGAGACTGGAGATGCTGGCTCGGCAGAGACTGGAGATGTTGGCTCGGCAGAGACTGGAGATGCTGGCTCGGCGGCTGAGACTGGAGATGTTGGCTCGGCGGCTGAGACTGGAGATGTTGGCTCGGCGGCTGAGACTGGAGATGCTGGCTACTGGAGCGGCTGGCTCGTTGGCAGCTACTGGAGCAGAGGGCTCGGTGGCAGCTACTGGAGCAGAGGGCTCAGCGGTTTGAAGAGGGGTCCAGTCCATCTCCTCATACACAATGAGAAGCCCGACTGGTACTGGAGTGGGCTCTACAGAAGCTGGAGAGGGCTCCGCGGAGATTGGAGAGAGTTTTCCTCTTCCTCCTTTTCCGCCTTCTGGACCCAGTGGTGGTATGTGGGTCCAGCATGTTACAGGAAAACAATTCACTGGAGGGGCATGTGGAGGAAGACGGAGACTGACGAACTGGCCAGGCCACCCGTGTTTCTGGGGGGACTGGATGAGATGAGCACTTGGAATCCTGAACCTCTTCGACAAGGAATTTGGAGCCATTTAAATACAAAATTAAATTAATAGTATCGTTTAAGGAAACATAATCGTCAGGTTCATCAAAACGGATTGTGCTCTCGTCCAGTCCGTCCAGAAACAGGGCGATTAAACGAGCGTCTGACCAATTCGTCAGAGAAGCTAACTCTACAAACTCCTCCACATGCCTCTCCAGCGAACGTCCAACCTGCAGGAGGCCGATGAGATGATCCGCAGCTGACATAAGTGTGGGAGGCATGGGAGAAGCTGGAGCCTCTGCCTGGAGAGTCCTCGGGGGCTCAGGAATCGGGTAAATACCCATTTTAGTTATGGAAATCCAGTTGGTATAGGTCTGATCTTCTGTTACCGGTGCTGGTGCTGCAGTGACGAGATGTATGTGGATTTCCACAATAATAGGTAGTTTAATAAACAAAGGAGGAATAACACCAAACATGTTTAACATAACATTAAGATCAGACAAGGAGTGAAGGGAGTGAGTCCACAATAAAGGCAGTGATGATGAGGGAGTCCAGGTGAAGGTGATCCGTGATGATGGGGAGAAGACGAGGGAAGTGAGTGCAGGTGTGGAAACAGAAGGATCATGGGAAATGGAGTCCGGGAGACACGGGAACTGTGACACCCTGGTGGACAGCTTGTAATTTGATCTATTGTAGAGATTTAGTATGTGTTAATGGAAATAACTTTTGCATTGTGTTGAATGAGAACAAGATTGAATGATTAAGTTAAAATTAAATTGATTTAAGTAAAGAAAGAATATTTTTATTTTGTTTTGTTTGATTTTGATGTATTTGTGAGTATTATTTATATGTTCAGATAATTAAAAATATAGTTTAGTTTTGCTCTTTTATGCATTCTGCAAAGAAGAACTTGCTTTATTAAAATAAAATACAGAACTGCTGTTGTCAATTGGATGAGACTCGTAAAATAAGTAAAAGCAGAGCAGATTGCTCATATACGATTGTGATGACAATTTATGTGGGGTCAATTTGATTTATGCCATTCCCTGAGTGTTCAATTTCCAGAAGAAGCTGTCCCAACACAAACAAGAGCGAATGGACTGTGCATGCCAGTGGGGGAAAGAGACTCAAGGACCCAGGCTGCAGAGAAACGCAGGCACTGGTTGATGGGCCTTCAGCCCAACTCCTGAAAGAGGAAGCTGAAACTTCTGAGGGCTAACAAAGAAAAGACTGATTTAATGCAGAAGCAACAGCGGAAACATCCTGCCATGAGATGCAGAGAAAGAAAGACGGCTGCATTCAGAGTCAACCTCGTGTTCCACCTGGTCCTCATGACAGACTGAGAGACCCAAAGTACTGGATGAAGAGAGACACTAAAACCGCCAAACAGGCTCAACTGACTTCCATCTCTTCCTCGTGTGTGGGTGCAGGTACTGCCTTTACTGTGATCACTGCAGAGAATGCCTCAAAATTAGACTTGTCATCACAACTTACAAATTGGTAAGTTTTGGTAAGATTGGTAGTCTCATAGTTCTTTATTTTGTTAACCTCCTTCACTTTTCTTCCAATAAGCACCAGTCCAACCCTTTATGAAATGGAAGTTAAGTGTTTGCTTGACTCACGTTCAGTTAAACTTGGTTCGGACTTAGTTAGAGAATGTTGTGCAATGAAGAGAGTTTAGACTCTGCTCTCAGGACAGACATTTATGTTACAGAGTGCTCTTAAATAGAATATGGATGGTAAAGATATGATATTAGTCACTCCATCTTGGTTAATAGATATTTTATTCTTTATTATAAGAAAAAAAAAATCCAAAACTGTAAAATCATTATATCACAAATGCTGTCATCAGAGATTATGATTATGGTTAACCATGGATCCAAAATGATGAGATCTCCAGTTTTTTTATTATCAGAACAGCTCATGAGCAACTGTAAAAAGGATACTTTTTTTATTACATAGAAGAATGATAAAATATATTTAAGAAATTTTTCCTCTTAACTGTGGCATGCCTAGGCTTAAAATAATCTTTCTTTAAAATTGGTGTTTGTTTTTGCTGTTTTTAAAATCAATTCTATTGCGACCGACGTCGTCTGACTAAATCATTCCAAAAAACAAAAAACAAAAAAAAACAACAAAAAAACCACCTAGACACTGTTGCACGGGGAATTCCACAGTGCCTATGTTTCATCATTTCCAACATCGTCGAAAGAGTTTGATTCGATTCGACTTGGTGGTATTTCACCCTTAACAATATCAGGTCCGTAGCCAGCCTATTGAAAGGGGGGGGGGGTTCTTTTTTTCAAAAAGTGGACCTTTTTGCAATTTTTCTCCTCCTTTTGTTATGAGGTTCAATTACTTAATTTTGGTGACCTTTTATGCACTAATTTGTGCTGGATTAGCTTGTCTGCTGTTCACCTTGGTTGTATTTGTCTAGTGTGTATTCATGCATATCTATGTCATATGACAAAACATTACGTTTTGCTTGTTCTACTAATACATTATTTTCTGTAAAAAAGTAATATAATTAAGTATTGGTCAGCATTTATTATTAAGTGTTAGGGTGGTCTAGCAATGCTGTTCATTCTGGGGTAATCTTATCTTTAGTAGTAATACCAGTAGTAATCCAAAGGTGAGATCTTCAAGCAGCTGTCCGACATCTCCTTTGTGCAGATATTGCAAATGCCGAGGAAAACTGTACTAGGTAGCGTTGTCAAGTTACTAGTGCTGTGAGGTGTTAGTGCACCTGTCACTCATATCTTTTTTATTATATTATTATTGCAGAACTAACAATGAACAATCATAATGACAAAAAAAGTGATTATATACACAGAAAAAAGCACAATGACAAGGTTAAATATAGCTGCGAGCAGCGATGACGGGCCAAAGCCGGTGGCACCACCACCACGGTGGCTTCAGGTCAACTGTGCACGACGGGCAATGGCCATTTAAAACAGTTAAACATAAAAGGACTATGTCAATTTCACACCACATTTACTGCAGCGGCTGATGCTCCTATGATGACAAATCACATGCATGAGATCGTTTAAAGGTTTTGTGAAATCACAGGCAAATCGGTGCCTGTTCACGCGAGTGACAATCACGCAGTGTTCATGAGCAAAAACGCGATCTGAGAGAATCGGCAACGAGTCGCTGACGCCTGTGAGATATTTGGCACACTAAATATCTGGACCTGTCGGCGATTCAAAATCCTGCTGTGTGAAAAGTGTTCTGACTGAAAACTACATCGGCAATGGGTGACAGCCAATGAGAGAGCAAGATACAGAGCAGCGGGGAGTTATAGACCACAATATCAGCAAGCATAGCTTTGTACACATAAACATTACAATTCTATCAAACAGAAACAAAGCACAAACATTTTCTTGATCATCTGCAACAGCAGCACATTGAAAAGTTATGTATTTACCTCCAACTCTCGATGCAGAACACACAATCCACAGTCTCCCCAACCCTTTCCTCCTCCATATTCTTCTTTTCTTTTTCTTGTTTTCACTGCAAATCAGCGCACAGGCAATTCGTATTGCAAGCTTCTTGCGGGCTACCATTTTTAATAATAAACCCAGTCTCACGTGAGAACTCTTGCACGCATGATATCACGTTGTTTCCTTGTCACATCTCCCGTGTGTTTGGTTGTGAAACATAGTTTGCGTGCCAGACAGAGTTGTCTGCCAAATAGAGCCAAATCTCAGAACCTGCCAAGACAATTTTAATGTCAGTCTCAGGTAATAATAAGGTACATGTCTAGATTTTTCTGCTCACTTATGCAAGTTTTATTTTAAACAGAAACTTTTATAATCATGTGAAATTTTACTGAAACGGGTTTTTAATAAATTTAAATCATGTCAACAAATAATGAATTTAAAAATTTGGTAACACTTTATAATAACTGCACACTGTGAAGCATTAGTTAAGTATTAGTAAATAGTCAATTCATCATTTATAAAGCATTGATAGACATTAGTAAGCAGTTTATAAATACAGCTATAAATGCTTTGTTCTTGATTTATAAGCATATCTTTAATGTGTTTAATAATTGTATTTTCATACTTTATTAATGATCAATTTTTCATTTCTAAAATTAAGTATTACATTATTTACAAACCAGCTGTATAATCCTCACACTTCTCTTCATGTGTTTTTTGACCTCCCTGAGCTGTTATTTGTGCACCAATCTTATGCACCAAAAGCATGTTTCATTTAATTTCAATATATGTGGTATACAATGAAAAAAATAAATAAATAAATAAATGGAACCAAATCACAGAACCTGCAAAGACAATTTTAATGTCAGTCTCAGGAAATAGTAAGCTACATGTCTAGATTTTCCTGCTCACTTATGCAAGTTTATTTTAAACAGCCACTTTAATAATCATGTGAAATTTTATTTTAATAAATTTGAATTGTATCAATAAATAATTAATTAAAAAATAATTTTAGAAAATTATTTAGAAAACTATTCCTGTACCAATAGGGATATAGTGTTATAATTCAATTTCAAATGAGTGTGAAGTTATCATTTGCAGTGTGTTCTTATGTTTTAATTAACCTAATTATAAAACTAATAATGTAATACTATGTTGTCAGTGGCCTACAAATGCACTGGCTTGATTAGCTGCTTCAGGTGTGTTTGAGTCTGAGAATAAAATGAGTCTGCAAAAAAAGGTTAAATAACTGATCAGGGATGTAAAACTCTCTCTCTCTCTCTCTCTCTCATTCAAACACACACACACTGGTGTGAGGTGTCAGGGGGAGAGGAGGGGGGAATGTGAGTTGCACATAGAGAGAGTGCCTATGCCTATGTGTGTGCGTGAAAAATCCACATTCAAACAAAAATATCTGACTTCCTGTTGGTCTGAGCTAATGACTGTAAAATAGAAAGTTATCAGTCTTGATGAGATCAATATGTATGCCGAGTTTGGTGACTGTAGATTAAACTAACCCCCCGACTTTTGTCAAAAGGTGGCGCTATATAGGCCCTGCTCTCTGCCCGTTTCTAAGGCTTTGCCCATGTCTACTGTATGACAATATTGATGTGTGTGTCGAGTTTCATCCAAATTGAAGCATGTTAAGAGCCTCAAAAAATCCCAAGAATATTATGAAAGTTTGACGTGTTGCCATGGCAACAATATTTAAGATATGACAAATGCAGTAACAGGTCTACATCTGCCATGTTTTGACATTATTGTGATGAAGTTTGAAGCAAATCGGGTGAAAATAAGAGGGTGATCTCAAAGCATTTTGAAAGTGACACACTTCCTGCTGCCAGTTGGTGGCGCTATAAGTTTGATTCACAATAGTCACATCCATGTGATCAGACTCCTATAACGAACACACCGCTGAAGTTTCATAAACTTCAATAAATGTATGTAGACGTTATAACACATTTCGTGTTTCCCTTTTCTCGCCATAAATTTGTTGCTTCGCCACGGCCAAACCGTTCGAGATATCAAAAATCCGCTGGCAATTTTTCATCATCAATGTCTTGACTTCATGCTGACCAAGTTTGGTGGTGATCGGAATAATCTCCTAGGAGGAGTATATCAAATTCCAGAGCATGCGTTTTTCAAACAACCCGTAATAACTGACTTCCTGTTGAGGTGGCGTTTAACTTAGAGTACGAAAGTTGTTTGGCCCGATGAGGTCTATATGTGTACCGAGTTTTATACTTGTATGTGCAAGCGTGTTTGATATATAGACCATGTTTTCGGACCCCATTCAAGGGGGCGCTGTCGAGCCCCCCTGCCACGCCCGGGTACCAGCTTCTGCCCGGCCCTGTTGGCCGCGGATTCCAATGTGTGTGCAAATTTTCAAGAGTTTTCGAGCATGGTAAGGGCCCCAAAAATGCCCAAATAGTCGGAAAAAAAAAATAAATAAAAATATAGCTGCGAGCAGCGATGACGGGCCAAAGCCCGGTGGCACCGCCACCCCGGTTGCTTCAGGTCAGCTGTGCACGGCGGGCAATGTGCATTTAAAACAATTAAACATAAAAGGACTATGTCAATTTCAAACCACATTTACTGCAGCGGCTGATGCTCCTATGATGACATCCCACAAAAGCCACATGCATGAGATTGTTTAAATTGAGATGACTTTCATGTCACAGAATGTTATAAGTCTATTTCAAATGAGTGCAGAATATCATCATAATCTGAAATGTCTGGGTTTTTTCTCATTGCGAATTCAGGCTGCATGATTTTAGCCCCGATTTTAGCTCGCAGACAGGTTTTGTGAAATCGCAGACAAATGCCCGAAATCACAGGCAAATCAGTGCTCTGTTATGCGAGTGCTCTGTCACAGTCTCTCCAACCATTTTCTCCTCCATATTCTTCTTTTATTTTTCTTGTTTTCGCTGCAAATCAGCACACAGGCCATTCGTATTGCAAGCTTCTTGCGGGTTA
>VTFQ01000018.1:29435725-29463225 GCA_036281575.1 Ancherythroculter nigrocauda
TTGCAATTAAACAACCTTCAAATGTGTTAGCAACAAGTTAAAAAAGCTTGGTGTAAATTGGATAAACCCTGTAGGAGTAGTAGTATAAAATTCATAGCCTGTTTTTTCAAAAAATTAACATTCAAACAAAAATAGCCGACTTCCTGTTGGTTGGAGCTAATGAATGTAAATTAGAAAATTGTCCAGCTTGATGAGAACAATATGTGTACCGAGTTTGGTGACTGTAGGAAAAACTAACCCCCCCACTTTTGACAAAAGGTGGCGCTACTGAGCCCCTTCACCACGCCCATTTCTATGGCTTTGTCCATGTCTACTGGTTGACAATATTGATGTGTGTGTCGAGTTTCATGCAATTTGAAGCATGTTAAGAGCCTCAAAAACACTCAAGAATATTATTACAGTTTGACCTGTTGCCATGGCAACAATATTTCAAATATCAAAAATCCTGTCATAGGTCTACATCTGCTGTGTATTGACATTACACTGATGAAGTTTGAAGCAAATCAGGTAAAAATAAGAGGGTGATCTCAAAGCATTTCAAAAGTGATACACTTCCTGCTGCCAGTTGGTGGTGCTATAACTTTGACTCACAATAGTCACATCCATGTGATCAGACTACTACAACTAACACACTCGTGAAGTTTCATAAAGATCAATATATGTATGCAGACGTTATAACACATTTCCTGTTTCCTTTTTCTCGCCATAAATTTGTTGCCTCGCCACGGCCAAACCGTTTGAGATATCCAAAATCCGTTTGCAATTAAACAACTTCAATGTGTTAGCAACAAGTTAAAAAAAGCTTGGTGTAAATTGCATAAACCCTGTAGGAGTAGTAGTATAAAATTCATAGCCTGTTTTTTCAAAAAATTAACATTCAAACAAAAATAGCCGACTTCCTGTTGGTCGGAGCTAATGAATGTAAATTAGAAAATTGTCCAGCTTGATGAGTACAATATGTGTACCGAGTTTGGTGACTGTAGGAAAAACTAACCCCCCCACTTTTGACAAAAGGTGGCGCTACTGAGCCCCTTCACCACGCCCATTTCTATGGCTTTGTCCATGTCTACTGGTTGACAATATTGATGTGTGTGTCGAGTTTCATGCAATTTGAAGCATGTTAAGAGCCTCAAAAACACTCAAGAATATTATTACAGTTTGACCTGTTGCCATGGCAACAATATTTCAAATATCAAAAATCCTGTCATAGGTCTACATCTGCTGTGTATTGACATTACACTGATGAAGTTTGAAGCAAATCAGGTAAAAATAAGAGGGTGATCTCAAAGCATTTCAAAAAGTGATAAACTTCCTGCTGCCAGTTGGTGGTGCTATAACTTTGACTCACAATAGTCACATCCATGTGATCAGACTACTACAACCAACACACTCGTGAAGTTTCATAAAGATCAATATATGTATGCAGACGTTATAACACATTTCCTGTTTCCTTTTTCTCGCCATAAATTTGTTGCCTCGCCACGGCCAAACCATTTGAGGTATCCAAAATCCGTTTGCAATTAAACAACTTCAATGTGTTAGCAACAAGTTAAAAAAAGCTTGGTGTAAATTGGATAAACCCTGTAGGAGTAGTAGTATAAAATTCATAGCCTGTTTTTTCAAAAAATTAACATTCAAACAAAAATAGCCGACTTCCTGTTGGTCGGAGCTAATGAATGTAAATTAGAAAATTGTCCGGCTTGATGAGAACAATATGTGTACCGAGTTTGGTGACTGTAGGAAAAACTAACCCCCCCACTTTTGTCAAAAGGTGGCGCTACTGAGCCCCTCCACCACGCCCATTTCTATGGCTTTGTCCATGTCTACTGGTTGACAATATTGATGTGTGTGTCGAGTTTCATGCAATTTGAAGCATGTTAAGAGCCTCAAAAACACTCAAGAATATTATTACAGTTTGACCTGTCACCATGGCAACGATATTTCAAATATCAAAAATCCTGTCATAGGTCTACATCTGCTGTGTATTGACATTACACTGATGAAGTTTGAAGCAAATCAGGTAAAAATAAGAGGGTGATCTCAAAGCATTTCAAAAAGTGATACACTTCCTGCTGCCAGTTGGTGGCGCTATAACTTTGACTCACAATAGTCACATCCATGTGATCAGACTACTACAACCAACACACTCGTGAAGTTTCATAAAGATCAATATATGTATGCAGACGTTATAACACATTTCCTGTTTCCTTTTTCTCGCCATAAATTCGTTGCCTCGCCACGGCCAAACCGTTCGAGATATCAAAAATCCGCTGGCAATTTTTAATCATCAGGGTCTTGACTTCATGCTGACCGAGTTTGGTGGCGATCGGATTAATTGTCTAGGAGGAGTATATCAAATTCCAGAGCATGCGTTTTTCAAACAACCCTTAATAGCTGACTTCCTGTTGGCGTGGCGTTTAACTTAGAGTACGAAAGTTGTTCGGCCCAATGAGGTCTATATGTGTACCGAGTTTCATACTAATACGTGCAAGCGTGTTTAATATATGGACCAAATTTTCAGACTTTTTTCAAGGGGGCGCTGTCGAGCCCCCCTGCCACGCCCGGATACCAGCCTCTGCGGCGTCCTAATGGCCGCGGATTCCAATGTGTGTGCCAATTTTCAAGAGTTTTTGAGCATGTTAAGGCCCCCAAAAAGCCCCGGAAGACGGAAAAAAAAAAAATATATATAGCTGCGAGCAGCGATGGCGGGCCCAAGCCCGGTGGCACCGCCACCCCGGTGGCTTCAGGGCAACTGTGCACAGCGGGCAATAGGCACTTAAAATGGTTAAACATCAAAGGACTATGTCAAATTCACTCCACATTTACTGCACTACAAGGTGCCACTATAGAGCCCCTCTTCCCTGCCTATTTTCAAAGGATTACATGTGCCAAGTTTTAACATTATTCTGATGAATTTTGAAGCAAATCAGGTAAAAATAAGAGGGTGATCTCAATGTATGCTGAAAGTGACACATTTTCTGCTTCCAGTTGGTGGCGCTATGACTTTGAATCACAATAGTCAAATCCATGTGATCAGCCTTGTACAACGAAGACTAAGCCAAAGTTTCATCAAAATCAATTAATGTATGCAGAAGTTATAACACTTTGTTTCCCTTTTCTTGCCATAAATTCGTTGCCTCGCCACGGCCAAACCGTCTGAGATATCCAAAATCCGTTTGCAATTAAACAACTTCAATGTGTTAGCAACAAGTTAAAAAAAGCTTGGTGTAAATTGGATAAACCCTGTAGGAGTAGTAGTATAAAATTCATAGCCTGTTTTTTCAAAAAATTTACATTCAAACAAAAATAGCCGACTTCCTGTTGGTCGGAGCTAATGAATGTAAATTAGAAAATTGTCCAGCTTGATGAGAACAATATGTGTACCGAGTTTGGTGACTGTAGGAAAAACTAACCCCCCCACTTTTGACAAAAGGTGGCGCTACTGAGCCCCTTCACCACGCCCATTTCTATGGCTTTGTCCATGTCTACTGGTTGACAATATTGATGTGTGTGTCGAGTTTCATGCAATTTGAAGCATGTTAAGAGCCTCAAAAACACTCAAGAATATTATTACAGTTTGACCTGTTGCCATGGCAACAATATTTCAAATATCAAAAATCCTGTCATAGGTCTACATCTGCTGTGTATTGACATTACACTGATGAAGTTTGAAGCAAATCAGGTAAAAATAAGAGGGTGATCTCAAAGCATTTCAAAAAGTGATACACTTCCTGCTGCCAGTTGGTGGTGCTATAACTTTGACTCACAATAGTCACATCCATGTGATCAGACTACTACAACTAACACACTCGTGAAGTTTCATAAAGATCAATATATGTATGCAGACGTTATAACACATTTCCTGTTTCCTTTTTCTCGCCATAAATTTGTTGCCTCGCCACGGCCAAACCGTTTGAGGTATCCAAAATCCGTTTGCAATTAAACAACTTCAATGTGTTAGCAACAAGTTAAAAAAAGCTTGGTGTAAATTGGATAAACCCTGTAGGAGTAGTAGTATAAAATTCATAGCCTGTTTTTTCAAAAAATTAACATTCAAACAAAAATAGCCGACTTCCTGTTGGTCGGAGCTAATGAATGTAAATTAGAAAATTGTCCGGCTTGATGAGAACAATATGTGTACCGAGTTTGGTGACTGTAGGAAATCTAACCCCCCCACTTTTGTCAAAAGGTGGCGCTACTGAGCCCCTCCACCACGCCCATTTCTATGGCTTTGTCCATGTCTACTGGTTGACAATATTGATGTGTGTGTCGAGTTTCATGCAATTTGAAGCATGTTAAGAGCCTCAAAAACACTCAAGAATATTATTACAGTTTGACCTGTTGCCATGGCAACAATATTTCAAATATCAAAAATCCTGTCATAGGTCTACATCTGCTGTGTATTGCCATTACATTGATGAAGTTTGAAGCAAATCAGGTAAAAATAAGAGGGTGATCTCAAAGCATTTCAAAAAGTGATACACTTCCTGCTGCCAGTTGGTGGCGCTATAACTTTGACTCACAATAGTCACATCCATGTGATCAGACTACTACAACCAACACACTCGTGAAGTTTCATAAAGATCAATATATGTATGCAGACGTTATAACACATTTCCTGTTTCCTTTTTCTCGCCATAAATTCGTTGCCTCGCCACGGCCAAACCGTTCGAGATATCAAAAATCCCCTGGCAATTTTTAATCATCAGTGTCTTGACTTCATGCTGACCGAGTTTGGTGGCGATCAGATTAATCGTCTAGGAGGAGTATATCAAATTCCAGAGCATGCGTTTTTCAAACAACCCTTAATAGCTGACTTCCTGTTGGCGTGGCGTTTAACTAAATATCTGAATAATTCAACATAAGGCTTCAAAAAAAAATTCTTTTTTTATTATAAGCCTAAGGGATGAAACGACAGTTACATTCAACAAGAAAAAGGAAAACAGGAGATTTAAGTCACTTTTGCTTGTGGATAAAATTGTATGCATATAAAATAAAGAAATTAACAACATATTCAAGAGATCGCGATTTTGGGTTTTCATTAAAAATATATATATCTTTAAGGATAAACTGTGGGTCACATTAGTAGGGTAAAAAAAATCAATTTCAAGATATTTACAGATATGAATTAAACCTGTCACTCATATCTTTTAAGTTGTTGCGCTTGTGATAATGTTGTAGGCTAGGTCACATGATAACGTCAACATGGCGGATTATATCCGGATCACATTCATACTCAACGAGATTAGTACCTTGTAGGCTCGTAAAGTAAGTACTTACTGAAATTAAGTACTTGAGTAGGCGATTTCAGACGCAGCCTATATTTCAAATGGAAAGATGCTAGCCAATCACAGCAGTGGGCGACTGGGCATATGTAGAAGCTGAGGGGTTTGATCGATGTACATCGAGTTCATGCCCGACTTTGAGTGGCGTTCCAGAATAAGGAAGTGCGGAAAATCCAAATTCCGATTGGTCTGGAACGCAGCATAAGATTTGATGATGTCATCAGAGTTCGCCATACTTTGGCATTTGGTGAATTGATGCCACTGCAGTGCACTAGGACCCTGTCAATCGGAACGCAGTTCATGCCTCGTCTCGTATTTCTACAGCTGTTATGACCATATGAGAGAGAGAGAGAGAGAGAGAGAGAGAGAGAGAGAGAGAGATACCTAATCGAAAAAATACTTTTGGTAGATAAAATAGGAGCAGAGCGTGAAAAGTTATCAAGCCACGTCACCCCGATAACGAGCCACTGAATCTGGCGTGAGATTCTAACATGGACTGGTGAGTCACATGCGCTGCATTCTCATGAAACTTTGAGACAAGGAAACAATAACGTAATACACGAAGTACTGTGCAGTATGTAGACCAATAACCATTCTTAGAAAATAATAGTCAAGACAAATCTTTATTGTCAAGTGTCCAGAAAAATACAATTTTAATTCTTCGCAAGTCTAGGCCAATGTTTGTTCAATTGCAACAGATAGATTGAACCTCCTTTGCAGAACTTAAATTTAGATTAAAACATGTTAGAACATATTCACTTTTTGCAAGGGACCTCAAAAAGCCAAAAATCGTTCAGGATTTAACAAGCAGCAAGAAGTCAATAACACATTTAAACAAACAAAAACAACTATGTCAGTGTAAGCAGGGTGCAATTTGTTTAAATGGTTATAGAAATTTACACAATGTAGAATATAGTGTAATTCACGTAACATTAAAATACAGAAATAGTTGATTAAACCGAACTGACTAAATACAAAGACATTTCAAACACATTTCAGCCATATATTTTGACAATTTTATTTTATTTTATTTTATTTTATTTTTAATTATTGCATCTTAGTCCAGGATAATTTATAGTGTTTCATATGTTTTACTATGCTATGCAAAGCTGAAAATACAACTTGTTACACAAGATAAAATGAAAATCTGTTCTCCTGAAAGAGTGATAGGTGGTTTTAGCATTAAGTGACATGGCATCCGATGCTCAGAATCCATTCCAATGGCACATGTCGCTATGCTTAGTTACACATCAAGTGGCTATGCTTAGTGACACATCAGGTGGCACATCCGGTCTTCATTGGCATGTGCCAGTGAATAGTTGGCATGTGCCACAGTCATGTTGTAAGTTTGTGGCACATCTGTATTCTGTGTGCCACTGAATGTTTTGTAATACCAGTGCTATTGTATGTTGTTTAGAATAACAACTGCCCTAGAATGGGCAGTTTGTAAAATTGATGCTATCTTTTCTGTCCATTCATTGTATTCAATGTCTTATGAATTGATAGCTGTCATTCATTGTGCACAGTGCACGCAGTAGACCATTGTTTCCCAAACTGGGTGCCGTCTGGCGAGAGCAGGGGTGCCGTGTAAAAACTTCTTCAAACATTTTTAAATTGCTAAAATGTGTAAAAAATAATTTATGTAATATCAATCTCTAATGTCTCCAATAACAACAAATAACACACACAAATTTATAGAAAAAATGCAAATTGTAAGAAAGGTTGGTCTGAATTTCGGTGGGGGTTGCGCATGATTTCATTCCCGTGCTTCATTCCAAGTGCGTACACATAAAGCTGCCTCTTCTTGCTTGTTCTTCTTGCTTGTTCTTCTTCCTGCTTACAGTCAAATACACACAAAAATATTGTCACAATGTCCATCTTGCCTGGTATTCACATAAACACATCAGTTTTAACCTAAGTAGTGCTGTCAACTTCTAATGCGATTTTATTTTTATTTTTATTTTTTAAGGCATTAAAAATATCTAATGCAACATCTGCTTTTTTTGTGTCCAGGGGCGGAGCCAGGGGTGGCCGTGGCCACCCATGGCCTAAGCTTGGCCAACCTTTTGGCCACCCCGCTCACACCTGCTATTTCTGTCTGTCTTTTTTTCTTTTTTTGACAAAAATTGCATTTATTTAAAAGCAGAACTGTCACAAAAAACGGGAGACTTTTCAGACACGCACTCTAACTTTGCCTCAGTGCCAGGCACAAGTCAAACGTGCACGGAAATGATGCAGGTGCCGAATGAGCTTTGGCAGAACAACAGTGAACGGCGAAGGTCACCGTGATTTTGCCAAGTAAGACATGTTACTGGATCAACATATTTTGTTGATCCTGGAACAACATTCCTGTCCGAAAATTTAGTCTTAACTCTATTCCTACCCCTAAACCTTATCCTACCCATAAATTATCCCTAAAATCAGAGGGGAAAGATGGGTGAATAACATTGATGTAGAAGCACCTAACCCTGGTTGCAAGCCTAAACTTGACATAAATGGTAAACTTGTCCCTCAAATCTGATTGGTTGATTAGAATTTTGATCCAGGATCAACAAAGATGTTGATCCAGGAACATGTCGTACTTGGTGAAATCACATTCACCGAACGGCGAACTCTGTAGGCCTATATAGCTTACGTCAATGTTTCTCAACTGGTGGGTTGCAAGACCGCGCACTTTTTGATCACGCGCAAATACGGTGCGCTGTATATTAGGCTACTCACTATAAATAAAGTGCAAAAGAAACTACGAGTATGCAACGTCGTAGTTGTGTTGTCAATTAAGTCATGAAATAACTAAAAGGCAATTAAAGCTGTGTTAAAACTGCATGAAAAAAAAAAAAAAAAAAAAAAAAATATATATATATATATATATATATATATATATATATATATATATATATATATATATATATATATATATATATATGCACGTCACGTCTCTGGACTAAAATATTCTATATGAGATCACAATATAAGGCACAAGCTGATGTGTAATTTTTTAATGCATAAATAAATGTGCGAACTGTGCATTTGTACTAGAAGATGCTAATTTTGTGTTAATTTATAAAGTACAAACAAAAAATGCATAAAATAATTAATTTTACATTCTGGCATTTATGTGCTGTTGACTTCCGCTTCCGCATCTTGCAAATTGGAATTCAAAAGAGAACACTTTTTTTTCTTTGTACTGAGTTTAATTTAGGTATGATAAATTATTATTGTTGCAATTATTTATTTTGACAATATAGAAAGTTAAACATATACCCTGGTTTCACAGACAAGGCTTAAGCTAGTCCTAGACCAGTGGTTCCTAAACTGTGTGCATACCCCTGGGGGTACTTGAGGTGACAAAAGGGGGTACGTGAACAAAATGCTGAGTAGTTCATTTAATTCTACCCTACCTTAAAATAATAAAACAGAGCATGTATTTCTAACTGGCAAAATGGCGTAAATCCATTAAATGTAATCAAATTACCTCATCTTTTGCAGTCAAAAATCACTGCATCCACAGAAGCAGCATGCATATGATAGATTGCGTGCAGAGTCTGCTGCCTTAAATCGCATTAAATTACTGCCGTTCTCGATAATGCACCTTTATAAAAGTTGGGATTTAGCACTTACTCGCATGAAGAACAAATATAGACACAGATAGTGGATTGATATCGATTTAAGACTCAAACTTTCTTCGATACAAAAACATACTTTGTGTGAGTTCTTGTATTTAATGTTGATAACGAGCAAGAATGCAGTTGTTCCCAAATATCCACATGACTGCAAACGTGACAATTATTATACAGCCAGGTCAAAAAACAAAATGTACATTTTAAACACAGTACTGTCAGTATTTACTCTATTTTGCAACGAAAAAAATAGTTCTAACGAAAAACACAGCAGAACTACAACACGCGTCTGTGTTTCACAAAAAAATTCTGTGGCTTTGAACGAATCGTTAGATTCAATGATTCAATGATTCATTCACAACAACTTGCTTTGTTACTGAATGAATGACTCTGACTCTCTCATAAAAACAGTGACTTGCTGCCACCTACTGGCGGTTTTAGTTTAATATTTAAACTTATTTTAAACTTGTTTTACCATCATTGTATATTTCTCTATTGAACATTTTTTTATTTAAAACATTATTTATTTTATAAAGTTATTCATGAAGGTAAAAATAAGCACTGTTTGTGAAACCAGGCCTTAGTGTTTACTTTTTCGGTTAGTTTTTTGAAACAGACAGACTCGTTGAATTGTTGAAGACAGAATTGTTGAAGTTCATTGATCATACATAAAATTAAAAGAAGGTTGATTAATCTTTGAACTATGTAGTTATCTGCATGTCTCATTCATGAAGATACAACAATGGAGAACAAGCTATTGGGGGTTTTGAGAACCAGAACAAGCTGACTGAGCAAGCTGAAATTTAGCTATAGTGTGAGCCCCTTTATTAATATGCCTGGAGGTGAGGAATGATTTTTTTTTTTTTTTTTGTATGTTTGTTTGTTTTAAATGGTCCAGTTCACTCAGTATTCCATGATCCAATTCACTATCTAAATTACAATTAAGTACAAATTAACTGTATTCAGTTGTGTTGTAGGCACAGTCCAGTACATTATAGTCAGACTCATTTTTATGTTGAAATAATGAAGATTTCTGTGCCACCCACCCAGACTGGTTGCTGGCCCCTGCCTGGCCATCCCTATGAAAAAAATCCTGGCTCCGCCACTGTTTGTGTCATACTTTGGCTAGCGTTACATTCAAAGGTGTCAAGTAACGAAGTACAAATACTTCGTTACCTTACTTAAGTAGAAATTTCGGGTATCTATACTTTACTGGAGTAATTATTTTTCAGACGACTTTTTACTTCTACTCCTTACATTTTCACGCAATTATCTGTACTTTCTACTCCTTACATTTTAAAAATAGCCTCGTTACTCCTATTTCATTTCGGCTTGTTTTCATTCCGGCTTGAAAAAAAAAAACTATCCAGATAAATCGCGCCATCCGGATAGAGTGAATTTGATTGTGGTTGGATGAGAACTATAAACATTTACCATTCTGACACCCTATTGGTTTGTACGCGATCCATCACACCTGCACATGTCGCAAATCACGTCACACTCCAGCAAGGTGGACAGTGTTGGGAGTCATTACTCAAAAAAGATTATTTCTTAAGTTATTATTTCTCCACTACTGGCTCATTTAGGCTATCAAACGGGTGCTTTCTCTTCGTCCTCCGCAAATTAATGCTAGGTAGTTCAGTAGAGAGACGTTTGAATAAATTAGCGGTAAATTACACCGGTTTTTAATTTTTTTTAGCGCGACCCTTTTTATTTATGTGACCCATAGTCATATACAACCAGGTAGCTAAACAAGCCAAAACGAATTAATTTAAAACGGAACTGAAGGTAAACCTGCGTTGCTCTCATGGTGTTATACCTCTCTCTTTCGGTGAAGTGGAGCAGTGCTCTTGCTGAATGGCACGGATTGCACTACGGACTATTATACCTTTTATATATATATATATATATATATATATATATATATATATATATATATATATATATATATATATATATTTTTTTTTTTTTTTTAAACTGTATTTTATTTTTTATAACGAACAAGCTGCGATGTCACGTTTCCAGTGCTTTGTTGTGTGCGCGTGAGGCGCGGGCGCGATAAAACAGCTGTCATTGCCTCATCGTCATGGCAACGGTTCGTGGCCAGGTAAGATTACGTCAGGCCCTGCGTTCCATTCGGAAGGGCTCATCCCTATGCTCTAATCCCTTCAAAGGGTTTACCCTCCGGAGTGAGAGCTTCGAAGGGATGAAGGGTGTAGGGATCAAATTACTCCTTTTTTTAGAACGCACTTCTGCGTCATCTTAACGAGACAATCAAGGAGGATAGATTGCGCAAGCTGCGCCCTTTATTTAACGTTAGTTTATTTATTTATTTTTGGTTTATCTCACCATAATGTATATTGTGTCTATGTATTTGAAACATTTGAATGGACTGATAAAGGGAGCTGTAAAGTAATTTTGTTGAAGCACAATGTCGTTTTGACCATAATAATGTACTAAATCAAACTTGTATAAATATTACAGTAGTACAGAAAAATACTATACATACATTTATAGATAAAATCAAACTCCGAGCCTCCTGTACCCATTCTGTGACGTCAAACAACTTCCCTGTGCAAAGGATCATGGGGGCCCAAAGTGTCCATCAGTTGTACCCTTCGAAATTCTTCATTCCGAAGGGCCCTTTAAAGTGGCCAGTTTTGAGCACTTCGGTTTGGAACAACCCTTCAATATGGCGCCCATGATTGTTTTCACTCCAAAGTGCTCTTCAGAGGGTGATATATCCCGTTTGGAATGCACAGAGAGTTTGTTGCCGTTTGTTGGATGCTCAGACAACCAAACAAAAGCTGATTAAACATGTTCAGTCTGGTAAAAACAGACTCCGACCAACGGCAACAGGGTTATCACACCTATCCAACAAACTCCAACAGACGAGTGCGGTGTGAACTGAAACAGCTGAAAACTACCCGCGTTTGGCAGGTTGGCGGGTGTTAATGTCAAGCCCTGATTGTTACTAAGCCTGCCCTGGGTACACCAAAACTACCCGCATTTTTCTTGTCCGCTGCCCTCACAGATTCCTGCAGTGAAGTTTGGATGTACATTTACATTCCAATAAAGGTTATTGATGACATTTTGAGGAGGTGGAGTGCACAATATAGACCCTGTGGCGCAGCCTAAGCTTTTGTCCTTAATGGCATTTTTTTTCCTTACATTACTTTTACTTTTATACTTTAAGTAGTTTTGAAACCAGTACTTTTACACTTTTACTTGAGTAAAAAGCTTGAGTTGATACTTCAACTTCTACAGAAGTATTTTTAAACCCTAGTATCTATACTTCTACTTGAGTATTGAATGTGAATACTTTTGACACCACTGGTTACATTACTATATGATCATGCTCTTCTTCATGCAAATGCTTTTAAACCATTCAAGTGTGACAAGACAAACGAGAATGCGCTGTCTGTGAATGTCACAGACAGCGTGTCAGAATCGAGTTTTCTTTCTCGCTTGAACAGATAATAACACGCAAAATTATGCCAAAATGTCCATTTTGTCTAGTATCCTCAAAAGAGCAGTTAAATAAGTATTAAATGAATGTAAAGAGTTGTGAGAAAACGGGATGTGTGTCAAATAGGTATCGTGCAGCAGCGGCAGATCTTAAATTGACAGCAGACACTAATGCTCCCTAGTGAAAAAATAGTATACTTAAGCACAATTTATTTGTATGTACTTTAGTATAATTAAATGTATTTGTGGCACACTATAAATTGGTATACTTAAAGTCTGCTGAATTGGAACAACTAATTTTGTACAAACCCGATTCCAAAAAAGTTGGGACCCTGTACAAATTGTGAATAAAAAAGGAATGCAATAATTTACAAATCTCATAAACTTATATTTTATTCACAATAGAATATAGATAACATATCAAATGTTGAAAGTGAAACATTTTGAAATGTCATCCCAAATATGTGACCCGTCACGGAAACCAGTGACACAAGTCGGCAGCACAACTTTCGAGCAAAATGAGAAAGAAGGGTTTTTTTTTTTTTTTTTTCAAAATTGGTGATTTTAGATTTTTTGCAGAATCTGTTAGTTGAGATCACGAAGAAGCCTCTCCGTGTTTGAGATAGCAGTATTGGTATTTAAAAGCATACATTTTGAGGTTGAAATCGGCTTGTTTTTCGGAGATTCTAGCACGCAGTAGGGGCGTGTCATTGTCTGTGTGTATTTCCATACTGGATAAGCCGGCTTTTGTTTCTTTTGTTATTGCCCCCGCCCTCCAAGGGAAGCGTGGCTACTTATTATGCAGCACTCTGGCCGGCTCTAGCTGATATCAAAATTCAATGAAGATGAACGCCGCAAAGATGCCGGATGCTTATGAACAAGCACTCACTGATTCTGAAGACGATCTGAGCGACGATGAAAGTGGCATAATACGACTGAATAATATCCCTAATCTACAACTGAGGGAAGATAAAGACGAGGAAGAATGTATCGGACTGGTGTCAGACGAGTTGGACCGTAAGATATCAGAGGCTATATCGATAGTAACATTTGATGGGGATAAAGACAGAGAAATGGGGAAAATCCGTAACTTTGACTGTAAATGCTACACGAGGAGAAAAGAGAACTCTCTGCATGGGAGACAGTCCTGTAGCCAGAAGCTTTCTCCAGACATTATGTACAACATACGGCTGGATTCTTTAGCTGCGGAAAAAGAGTAGCAGGACATGCAAATTATTGGACATTTAGAGGCAAACAGACGCACAGTGCAAACTTCGGAGATGGTTACATCCACAAAGAAGACCCAGACAAAGAGAAAGTGTGCCCGAACGACTTATTTCATTGGAGGCAATGAGATCTGCAAGAATACTTTTCTGTTTCTTATGGGGTGAGTTTCCATAAACATCAAAGTTTGTCGTTTTGTGTTCATTCTAAGAACACGTACACGTTATCTAATGTTTAGTCCATGTTTAGACCTTCCCATACCTACCTATTGTTATTAGCTAGCGCAGGACTGTCGTTTTAATTGTAATCATTAGCATCGTATCACTTGCCAAAAACCCCCATTACTATAATGGGCTTTTAGATGGTAATGTTAGCATCTGCTGTTAATTTGAATAATACTTCAATTGCTTGAACTGACGTGTGTGAATGACTTAGCCCACGTAAACCTGCCTGTTAGCATTCTTGAATTGAATGTGATGCTAATAATTTTAGCCAGTGGTGGAGGAAGTGCTACTTAATATTCTTAACAAGGATTTACTAACGTAATAGTAAATGTATCAGATTAAATTCCTACTTAAGTAAAAGTATAAAGTATCCGTAGCCGTAAAATGTGCGTTATAAGTCAAAAGTAAAAGTATTTATGAAGAGTTTAATGTACAGGATTTTTTTAATCCTTTGACTTAAACCAGGTCTAACCACTAACTGAGGTCTAAACCAGGGCTAAACCAAGACTAAACCAGGAAGTACAGATACAGACTCTAAAATGTAGTGAAGTAAAAGTAAAAAGTATTCATCATAAAATTTACTTCAGTAAAGTAAAAGTACCTATAATTTGTACAATACATTCTGATATAGGTGACAAGATGCCTGTTAGCATGATGTTAAACGTTTTTTTTTTTTTTTTTTTTTTTCCCTTTTTTCAGCATTGGCAAAGACACCCTGGCTGATATAGTCAAACACTATGAGCTTTTTTGAGTGCCTACCTTCAAATGGCCACAACTTCTCCAAATATTATCAGATTTCCATGTGTTACACATCGTTGGAGACTACACTTTCAGAATCTGTGAATAACTCAAAATGCCCCAGAACCAACTTGTGTCCCTCCTTTCCGTGATTGGTCACATATTGGCTCATTTTGGATTTCATGAGAGCTACACATTCCAAAAAAGTTGGGACAGGTAGTAATAAGAGGCCAGAAAAGTTAAATGTACATATAAGGAACAGCTGGAGGACCAATTTGCAACTTATTAGGTCAATTGGCAACATGATTGGGTATAAAAAGAGCCTCTCAGAGTGGCAGTGTCTCTCAGTCAAGATGGGCAGAGGATCACCAATTCCCCCAATGCTGCGGTGAAAAATAGTGGAGCAATATCAGAAAGGAGTTTCTCAGAGAAAAATTGCAAAGAGTTTGAAGTTATCATCATCTACAGTGCATAACATCATCCAAAGATTCAGAGAATCTGGAACAATCTCTGTGCATAAGGGTCAAGGCCGGAAAACCATACTGGATGCCCATGATCTTCGGGCCCTTAGACAGCACTGCATCACATACAGGAATGCTACTGTAATGGAAATCACAACATGGGCTCAGGAATACTTCCAGAAAACATTGTCGGTGAACACAATCTACCATGCCATTCGCCAGGGCCGGCTAAAACTCTATAGGTCAAAAAAGAAGCCATATCTAAACATAATCCAGAAGCGCAGGCATTTTCTCTGGGCCAAGGCTCATTTAAAATGGACTGTGGCAAAGTGGAAAACTGTTCTGTGGTCAGACAAATCAAAATTTGAAGTTCTTTTTGGAAAACTGGGACGCCATGTCATCCGGACTAAAGAGGACAAGGACAACCCAAATTGTTATCAGCGCTCAGTTCAGAAGCCTGCATTTCTGATGGTATGGGGTTGCATGAGTGCGTGTGGCATGGGCAGCTTAAACATCTGGAAAGGCACCATCAATGCTGAAAGGTATATCCAAGTTCTAGAACAACATATGCTCCCATCCAGATGTCGTCTCTTTCATGGAAGACCTTGCATTTTCCAACATGACAATGCCAGACCACATACTGCATCAATTACAACATCATGGCTGCGTAGAAGAAGGATCCGGGTACTGAAATGGCTGGCCTGCAGTCTAGATCTTTCACCCATAGAAAACATTTGGCGCATCATAAAGAGGAAGATGTGACAAAGAAGACCTAAGACAGTTGAGCAACTAGATGTCTGAATTAGACAAGAATGGGACAACATTCCTATTCCTAAGCTTGAGCAACTTGTCTCCTCAGTCCCCAGACATTTGTGACCAGTCACGGAAAGTAGGGACACAAGTCGGTTCTGGGGCATTTTGAGTTATTCACAGATTCTGAAAGTGTAGTCTCCAAGCTTTCCAACGATGTGTAACACATGGAAATCTGTTAATATTTGGAGAAGTTGTGGCCATTTGAAGGTAGGCACTCAAAAAAGCTCAAAGGGCAGAAAATGACCTCTAATTTTGCAGTTCTCGCCTGTTCTCAACTGCTGGGAGTGACAAAAGGGCTCATTTACATCTCATTTAGATAAGCCATACCCCCTGTAAAGCTGCATGGTTGCATAGCAACGACAGACGCAATGGGAAAAATCGGACCGCATACTATTAATAATAAAGGATAATGTGCATTGTAAATGTCAGTAATTTATCTTTTTTGACATTAGGACTTTTTGAACAGGATTCTGTGATAACCGTATAGTCCTGGTTTAGACCTCAGTTAGTGGTTAGACCAGGGGCCTGTTGCATAAACCACTTAGACTAGTCTTAAAAGTTAAGACACTAATGTTTTTCTTGAAGAGTGGTCCTAAATTTTTAAAGTCCGTTACATAAAAAGGTAGATTGGTGTAATTGGAATTGGAAAAATAACATTGATTACCCCTTGGTTAACTGCAAGTTGGTCAAACTAGTTCTTAAGACACAGTCTTAATATAGTGACTAAGTTTATGCAACTGTTTGAGTCAAAGGATTAAAAAAATCCTGTACATTAAACTCTTCAATAAATACTTTTACTTTTGACTTATAACGCACATTTTACGGCTACGGATACTTTATACTTTTACTTACGTAGGAATTTAATCTGATACATTTACTATTACATTAGTAAATCCTTGTTAAGAATATTAAGTAGTAACTGGCTAAAATTATTAGCCTCACATTCAATTCAAGAATAGTAAGGTTTACATGAGCTAAGTCATTCACACCAGTCAATTCAAGCAGTTGAAGCGTTATTCAAATTAATAGCAGATGCTAACATTACCATCTAAAAGCCCATTATAGTAATGGGGGTTTTTGGCAAGTGATACGATGCTAACGATTACAATTAAAACGAAAGTCCTGAGTTAGCTAATAGCAAAAGACACATGAGGTGACGTGTAGCCTACGTGTTCTTAGAATGAACACAAAACGACAAACTTTGATGTTTATGGAAACTCACCCCATAAGAAACAGAAAAGATCTCGTTGCCTCCAATGAAATAAGTTGTTCGGGCACACTTTCTCTTTGTCGGGGTCTTCTTTGTGGATGTAACCATCTCCGAAGTTTGCACTACTATGCGTCTGTTTGCCTCTAAATGTCCAATAATTTGCATGTCCTGCCACTCTTTTTTTTCCGCAGCTAAAGAATCCAGCCGAATGTTGTACTTCAAAACATTTTCGGTGTAACGGCCACGGTTCAGCTCGTCTGCGATATTCTTTGCGGCGTCCATCTTCATTAAATTTTGATATCAGCTAGAGCCGGCCAGAGCGCTGCATAAATAAGTAGCCATGCTTCCCTTGGAGGGCGGCGGCAATAACAAAAGAAACAAAAGCTGGCGTATCTGATTCCAGTATGGAAATACAAACAGACAATGACATGCCCCTACTGCGAGATAGAATCCCGGAAAAACAAGCTGATTTCAACCTCAAAATGTACGCTTTTAAATAAACCAATACTGCTACCTAAAACACGGAGATGCTTCTTCGTGATCTCAACTAACAGATTCTGCAAAAAAACGAAAAATCACCAATTTTGAAAAAAAAAAATGCTTCTTTCTCAGTTTGCTCAATAGTTGTGCTGCCGACTTGTGTCCCTGGTTTCCGTGACGGGTCACATTTGCAGACTGTCATAAAAAGAGGGGATGCCACACAGTGGTAAACATGGCCTTGTCCCAACAAGCCATGCCATGAAATTTAAAATCAACTTATTTTTCCCTTAAAATTATACATTTTCTCAGTTTAAACATTTGATATGTCATCTATGTTGTATTCTGAATAAAATATTGAAATTTGGAACTTCCACATCATTGCATTCTGTTTTTATTCACAATTTGTACAGTGTCCCAACTTTTTTGGATTCGGGTTTGTAAAAAGAATATGCCCAGACATGTAATTTTAATGGATATAGCCAGTGTGGTGTAGGGGAAATGCTTCCTTGATTAACATATACCCCATTGACAAATATATTAACTCAATTAACATATTTTGATACTGAGGTGTAAAATGTGCTTGGGTGAATTTCACCCCCACAATCAAAGGAAAAACATGGCCACCATCAGTTCTCAACAGATTAGAAGAAGCCAGATACCCAGGATTTAACAAATTCCAATCTGGGGTGAGATATGACCCCCCATAAATATATCTATATATCTAACTATAAATCCATCTGACCCTATATCTCATTGACACTCATGACCTGCCAATCAGGGGGACAACACCTATAAATTCAACCATAAAAACAGCCATTGACAACCACTGTGCCAATCCAATCAGGGTTCACAGTGCTCATAAAACATATTTGACAACCACTGACCAGTCAGTTTGAGTGACAGCACCCAGAAATTAGGGGCCATAAATTAAGGACATAAATCATCATTCTGACACAAAGTGTATGTTATTCTACTTATCTTTACTTGGGGCATTTGGAAACAAAGCTTGCCTATTTCGAAAAAATGAATCATGCATCTCTGATCATTATATTCTCTGTGCATTGAAAAAAAAAAAAAAATAGACTAAACACACTTGCTACAGACACACCCCAAAGCGGAGGAGATATAGTGTTGCCAGCGTCACTGAGCGGAGTTTTGTAGTGGACTCTCACCGTTATGGCATCATCCGCTTCACCGGTAGCACTGCCTCGACTGCACAAAAAGCTTCCACAACGAGAGAAAGCGGCAGTCGCGCAGAGATTCTGCTTGCCATGTCCCGTGTAAAACCAAAAACTGCCTTTAGACGAGTTTCCTTTCCTCCTAACTTGCACGTTAAAGCAGGCTCTGCTATAAACAATAACATTAAAACATCATTTGAAAAAAAAAAAAAAAAAATATATATATATATATATATATATATATATATATTTTGATACTAGACGTTGGAATATTGATACACTAGTTAGATAGTTAGCTGTATTGATATTTCTGCACAGCCATACAAATAAATACCTAGGGTTGTGTTTGTTTTCTTCTAAGAGGATTGAAATATACTCAGATCTAGCAGTTTTTAAGGCCTTTCTGTACACAAGCATGCTCTTTCTCCACCAAATGCGAAAAACCTCTAATTTTGTTTTCTTACATTTTTCTGGCTGCTCTTTTAAGAGCCCGAGTGTGCTCGTTGGACCGTTGATGGCATTGCTCATTGATGGCGTTGGACTATTTTCTTTAAACTTTTTAAAGCGCAAAGGAGCAACTATGTCTAAATTGCTGGAAAAGAGAGAGTCAATAGTTTCTGTTGCAACATTGAGTTCTTCTAAGCTATCTGGTATGCTGAGGAGATGAAACTGATTAGGAAGATTATTAATAAAGCAATCTTTAGTTGTAGAAGTGATGGTTCTATCATATTTGTAACTGGGAGTCGGCTTTGCAGCCTTGCCTAAATGAAGTATACATGAGACTAGATAATGATCTGAGACTGAGTTTAGAATATCTCTAAATGCCAATCCGAGTGCATCTTTTCTCATTATCTTCATGGATATTAAAATCACCAACAATAAGGACTTTATCTGCAGCCAGTACTAACTGATATTTATATGATTTATGAATCATCATCTTATACACACACGTTAATTTAGGTTACTGAAGTCTACCAGGAAAGCTTGGTAACCATAAGTTAATTAAACTCATTCAAATATGTACACATTATTACACTTATTAATCTTATGCCTAATATGATGAAAATGGCTTTGTTAATGTTTCTTGTCCTCTAACAATGACAGTTGCTCATTTTTACATTACATGATTCATATAAATTATAGGCCTATTTTCAATTCAAAATGGCTAAATTAAACAAAAGTTTATTAGATTGCCTGATTATTTTTGTCAGTCATTTAAGATTTCTATCCTAAAACATCTGTCAAATATGACATTTTTAGTTAAGCTGCTTGTGTCTTATCTCGCACTTTTTGACCATTAGCTGAAGTGTTGTGCTGCGCTGGAATTAGTGCTCAGCAGCTTCTGTGAACATAAAGCTTCAATATTTTGTCATTGACGAGTGGTGACAGATGGCTGAGGCTGAAGCATGTGTGAATTCATGCCAACATTATTGGCCGACGGCAGTCTGATGATGTTACATGGAGTGGCTGAGCATGCAACAGGGTTTCTGCATTACACATCAGAATTGAAGGAAGACACGCAGGCATGCCCGAAGCATGGCAACACAACGCAACATCTATTAACATAACAGTGATAACAAACACTTCTATCTTCAAAGTGCTCTGTTACTGAAAGAACTTTGCCCTAAAGAAGCTCTTCCTGTTAGTCAGGATTCCTAGGAAAATTAGTTGACATATATTCGTCAAGCTACTACCTCCAGTGTACACCGGGGGGAGGAAGCTACTGAGAAAGTGGGGTGCCGTAGCACCTCTCTCAACTACTGTCTGCCAAGTGGCATTTATCAGATAAAGGTTGCCCATTCCTTCAGCTCTAGCAAGGAGGCGTAGACTTCTACCTCTGGCCAAAGTGCTGGTGGAGAGAACAGAGAGTGGACCACTAACGGCGACAGTCCCTCGATTCCGTCTTGCTGCCTCGGAAGCCGCAGGACTCAAACCCCTCAAACCCTAAGCAGAGGTGAAGCTACTCACAGTGGATACATCGCCATGAATGCGTCCAGCTCCCTTAAGAGCCAAATGTGCTTTATTCTCATCCCTCGAGAGAGAATCAAGCAAGAACAGAGCTTCCTAGTGCAAATGCAACGCTGTGAGTGCATCCAACTCCCTCTGGAGCAGAACGCGCTCCATTGAAATGCTCAATTTTACCCCTTGAGAGAAAATCAAGACAGAACAGAGCCATTATTTTCACACGCATATAGAAAGCGACATCCTGAAGACAATAAAACTGATGATGTGTAATGCAGGCACTTGACACAGCATCAAGTTCCCTCAAAAGGGAACATCTTGGATACTGATGTAACCTCCATTCCCTGATGGAGGGAACGAGATGTGGTATCGAAATGCTGACACTAGGGGTTGCACTTGGAAACCCCAAACACCTCTGATACTTCAGAAAAGGCCAATGAAAATTGGCTAGTGGAAATTGCATGCACCCTTTTCCTGGACATACGGATATAAAGGAGGCAGCTTGCACCAAACTCATTCAGATTTGTGCTGTGGAGCTGAGAGTATGTCCCGGCCATTTCAGTGGGCATTTCAAGGTAACCAAGATATCCCCTATCTGTCAGTCACTTCAACGTTAAGTTGAAATGCTGACACTAGGGATCCCTATGGAAAATGCTACAACATTGGACTGAGCTACGAGGTCGGATGTCGGCAAACATAGTATGCCGGGTAACAGGTTCACTTGTGACAACATAACCTACCCAGCTCACACATAAGACAATCTAATTAATTCATACCACTCAGTGATCAAGTCACATCACCTTTATTTATAACACTTTATACAATACACATAGTTTCAAAACCGCTTTAAAGTGATAACAGGAAAATGATGCATTTTGGCTGTTGTTCAGCCTCAGTTCAGTGTTGATTCAGTTCTGATGTAAAGATTAGTTCATTTCATCTAGTTTCAAGCAGTTCTGCAAAAATTATAGAATCCAGCTCAGTTCTGTTGTCATACAACAATGTCAAGTCAAGTCACCTTTATTTATATAGCGCTTTTTACAATGCAGATTGTATCAAAGCAGCTTTACATTGATAACTGGTACATAATTTTTGCTGCATAGCAGCTCTTCAAGAATAGTGTCAATGCAGGCAGATCAAAGCACTGTTGAATAAATGTCAAGAATACTGTTGAATATCAAATGTCAAGTCAAATGTCAAGTGTCCCCAACTAAGCAAGCCAAAGGCGACAGCGGCAAGGAACCCAAACTCCAACAGGTGACATCAGGTGGCAAACAAGTGGCAAATAGGTGTTAAATGGAGAAAAAAAAAACCTTGGGAGAAACCAGGCTTAGTCGGGGGGCCAGTTCTTCTCTGGTGAACAGTGCTTTGTTACGAATCAGGTTGCTATCATAAATCTGATAGGATCGCAACATTCAAAGTATTTATTTCAGTTCCATCCAGTTGACGATCGTATTCATCACGCCGGTATGGACGGTTTGTTGAGGAACTGTGGCACTGGCTGTCGTGTCGATGAGGCCTTCACAGTGGATGATCTAGTCGACTCGATCTCTGCTGATACTTCAGGGCTGCGTTGTGGTCGTGTCCAATTGAGGATCGTATTCATCATGCCGGCATGGTCAGTTTGTTGAGGAACTGTGGCACTGGCTGTCGTGTTGATGATGTCTTCACAATGGATGATCTAGTCGACTCAGGGCTGCGTTGTGGTCGTGTCAAGGCGCAGGTCCTTGGTCTCAGGCCCGGATCCGGTTGACTACGGTAAACCTCGGGATAAACAGAAAGACTAATATTAGCGTAGATGCCATTCTTTTTCTGATGTAAGGAGTACATCTGGTGTTATAGGAAGTGTTCCCGGTTCCGGCTGACCTAATTTATGCAGCCTAATAATCCTTTAATGGATTTGAAAATATAAATTGATAATGTGTTATGTGTATGCCAGGTTAAAGAGATGTGTTTTTAGTCTAGATTTAAACTGACAGAGTGTGTCTGCATCCCGAACAATGCTAGGAAGATTGTTCCAGAGTTTGGGTGCCAAATAGGAGAAGGATCTACCACCTGCGGTTGATTTTGATATTCTAGGTATTATCAGCTGGCCTGAATTCTGAGATCGCAATAAACGTGAAGGACTATAATGCATTAAGAGCTCGCTCAGGTACTGGGGAGCTAAACCATTTAGTGCTTTGTAAGTAATTAGCAAGATTTTAAAATCTATACGATGTTTAACAGGAAGCCAATGCAGTGATGACAGAACTGGGCTAATATGGTCATACTTCCTAGTTCTGGTAAGAACTCTAGCTGCTGCATTTTGTACGAGCTGTAGTTTATTTATCAAGCGGGAGGAACAACCACCCAGTAGAGCGTTACAGTAATCTAGCCTTGAGGTCATGAACGCATGAACTAACTGTTCTGCATTCTTCATTGAGAGCATATGTCGTAGTTTAGATATATTTTTAAGAAGAATGCGGTTTTGCAGATGCTAGTAACATGGCCTTCAAATGAAAGATTGGTATCAAAGAGCACACCCAGGTTCCTAACTGACGACGAAGACTTAACAGAGCAGCCATCAAGTGTTAGACAGTATTCTAGGTTACTGCGTGAAGTAGTTTTTGGTCCAAAAATTAGAATCTCTGTTTTTTCTGAATTTAGTAGTAGGAAATTACTGGTCATCCAGTCTTTTATATCAGCTATACATTCTGTTAATTTAGCGAATTGGTAAGTTTCGTCAGGGCGTGAAGAAATATAGAGCTGAGTATCATCAGCGTAACAATGAAAACTAACGCCATGCTTCCTAATGATATCTCCCAAGGGTAGCATGTACAGAGTGAAAAGCAACGGTCCTAGTACTGAGCCTTGCGGTACTCCATATTTAACTTGTGATTGATATGACATCTCATCGTTTACTACTACAAACTGATAACGGTCAGATAAGTATGATTTGAACCATGCCAATGCAATTCCACTAATGCCAACATAGTTTTCGAGTCTATTTAGAAGAATATTGTGATCAATAGTGTCAAATGCAGCACTAAGATCCAGTAACACTAATAGAGAGATACAACCACGATCTGATGATAAGAGCAAATCATTAGTAACTCTAATGAGAGCAGTCTCAGTACTATGGTACGGTCTAAATCCTGACTGGAAATCCTCACAGATACTATTTCTTTCTAAAAAGGAACATAGTTGTGATGAAACTGCCTTTTCTAGTATTTTTGATAGAAAAGTGAGATTTGAAATCGGCCTGTAATTGACTAATTCTCTAGGATCAAGTTGTGGTTTTTTAATAAGAGGTTTAATAACAGCCAGCTTAAAAGTTTTTGGTACGTATCCTAGTGATAAAGATGAATTAACAATATTAAGAAGAGGATCTATGACCTCCGGAAGCATCTCTTTCAATAGCTTAGTCGGTATAGGGTCTAACATACATGTTGTTGATTTTGATGATTTAACAAGTTTAGACAATTCTTCCTCTCCTAAAGCAGAAAATGAATTGAATTTTTCTTCAGGGACACTACAATGCACTGTCTGACACAATACTGTAGTAGACTGTTGCATGGTTATAATTTTCTCTCTAATATTATCAATCTTGCAATGTCAGTACAGTCAGATAAATAATATTGTTGAATATTAAGTGTCCCCAACTAAGCAAGCCAGAGGTGACAGTGGCAAGAAACCCAAACTCCATCAGGTGAGATAATGCTGAAAAAAAAAAACTTGGGAGAAACCCAAGCTCAGTCGGGGGTCCAGTTCACCTCTGGCCAACAAACGAACATGGTGTCATTAGGATTTAAGAATCCCTTTTGCTACCTTTTCTGTTCTTTTTTTTATTTTATTTTATTTTTTTATACAGCTGTTGCAGACCAGATTCCCACGTCAGATAGGGAACCACCTTTATAAAGCATAAAAACAATATACTGTGTAAAGGACAGAAAAATGTACAATGACCGTTTTAAGTTACTATTATATATTTATTGATATATTTTAGACCCCTTAACCCTGCCCCCATCAGGAGCAGGACTGGACACCCCTGTAGTAGTACCATGATACCTTTTTTAAACATTACCATCATTGGTAAACATTTGAAAATATCATCCACATTTGAAAATGTCAGAATGTGATATCTAGAATGTGTCTATATTAATGTTAAAATAAATGAATAAATGTTCTTGCAGTACTATGGATCATTACACAGCTGGCATGCTGCTCAGCGGTGCAGGAGATGCTCTGGGTTACAGAAATCAGCTGTGGGAATACAACCAATCTGGCCCTGCCATCCACCAGGTCAGACATGTAACAATTCTGCTGTTAAGAAATCTAATGAGACATTATTATTTTTCATATTTTGGTCACAATTTATATTAGGTGTCTTACCACTTGCATCAAAAAATGTTAGGTACAACATAATTATTATGTTCATGTTGAAAGTAAAAGTGAAAGTGACATGTGAAGGCCAAGTATGGTAACCCATATTTGGAATTTGTCCTCTACATTTAACCCTTCCAAGTTACTGCATACACATTATGAGTAGTGTGTAGTGAATACACACACTGAAAACCATTTACACACCCGAAGCAGTGGGCATCCATTTTTGATGTGATGCCTGGGGAGCAACTGGGGGTTAGGTGCTTTGCTCAAGAGCACCTCTGTCTTTTCCTACCGGTATTGAGAATCAAACTCACAATCTTCAGGTTACCAGTCTGACTCTCTAACGGCCAAGACTGCCCCTTTTGAGGGAACTTGTATTTGCAAAACACTTTTTCTGTGTTTGAGGTGGGATATGGGTAAGGTTAGGGACAGGTGTATTTGTTGAGGTGTAAGGAAGGGTCAGCAGTATTTGATAGCACTATTTTACCGTGCTTGTATTTTACATGTACTTACTGAAGTAAAAACAGTAAGTTATGCATAATTGCATGCAACTAACCCTAAATCAAACCCTAATCCTAACCCTATATTTATATATGTGGTTAATTAATATTATTCTGTACTTACACTGTAACAAGGACATCTTAAAATAAAGGGTTACACTTTATTTTACAGTGCATGCAAAAGAAAGTACTGGTAATATAAGGTAACTACATAGGTTAAGGTAGGTTTAAGGTTAGTACCTAGTTATAACCCAGTTAATGTAATTGCTTTGTGGAAAAAAAAACTGTAAAATAAATTTCTACAAAATAAAGTTTACCCGTGCATTCTATCAAATTATTAATTTAAATGTTTGTAAATAGCATTTAAAGACAGTTAATATAAAGTGGAAAAAAACATCTAAACTTTAGCTGCATCTACAAGCATAGCTACCTGGTGATCAATATTATGTTTCATTTGCTGATAGAAACATTAGTTTTCATTCACAAGACGAGAATTCAGCATGCTTAAACAAGCTTTGACTTGTGGCAAATCTGTTTAATTACTCTTTAAACAAGTACATGAAGTTGTTCAGAGTAAAGAGAAGAGGTTACATGAGTAAAATTTGCAATTTTAAACTTTGCGCATGTATCAGAAGTGGTGAAAAATTATGTCTGATAAGGGTTTCAGAATTGGGTGTGGCAAAATGGCTCAATAGCGCCACCTATAAATTTTCAACGAAGTGCCCCTCGCGCTACGATTCACGTACAAGTATGAAATTCAGAACACACATCTAACAGCCCAATACCTACAAAAAAGTCTCTTGGAGAAAAATCTGAAATCCAACAGAAAGTCAGATTTTTTTATTTTTATTTATTTATTTATTTGACAGGGACAATGTACATTAATTAACATTGTTGTAAATGCACTGGAATTAGCCAAAATTCATCCATAGTCCCTGGACAGTCCATGGACAGTTGTTAAAAAGTGTCTCCCTAAAAAAAAAAACATAATTAAGATTAAAAGGTTAAGAACAGAGCAAACATAAACGAGCAGTGAAAAACACAGCTATACATTAAAGCCTGTAGATAAATATAGTGTAGAGACAGTACAGATACAATTACAACATATTAAAACAAATTCAGACAATCAACTGCAGAAAACAATAGACAGAAGTAACATAATCAGGTCAGGGGGGGATACAGTCCTAATAGTATTAAAAAATTAATGATGATGGCATGCTTGGTTTGTTATGAACCATGTTTTTAGATGTCTTTTAAACAGACTGTAAAGGCCTTTGCACACTGAGTCCGAAATTTTCGCATGCGTTTTTTCGCATTCGTGATCCGAAAAATTCGTCACGCACAGAGACCTTGCACACTGAGTCCGATGCGTATTTATGAATGCGTTACGAAAAAAATCGCAAAAAAAATCGCAAAACAATACAAAATGGCATCTTCAAGTAGTGAGGATGATTTTTTTGTCCTCTCTCTTCTTAAAAAGAGAAAAATAAAGAGGAAATATTGGGTCCATCCACTCCTGCGATCGCGTAGAGAGGAAGGAGAATTCCACCTCCTTATCAAGGAGCTGCGGGATTATCCAGACCGATTCAAAGTTTACTTTAGAATGTCAATGTCTCAGTTTGATGCTTTGCTAGCGATACTGGAGCCACATATTAAAAAGAAGACCACCAATTTCCGTGAATCAATTGATCCTGAACAGAGACTGGCAGTATGTCTACGGTATGGACCCGCACGCACGCGCGCGCGCATACACACACACACGTTCGTTTTTGTGAATGGACTATATGCACGGAGCGCTCTTTAGAACTTCCGCAATAATATTGAAAAAACATGGAGTAATGTCCTCATAAGTCACCTCTTTTTGTAATACCTATGTCATACCCATGTCATTATACACATCTGTGTCCTGATATGTCAAAAAAACATGTACACACACACACACACACACACACACACACACACACACACACAC